>JBBPKK010000250.1:0-35588 GCA_038089215.1 Tylopilus vinaceipallidus
CGCGGCGGTTGTTCAAGACATTGGCATCAACGGCTTCTGTTCCTTCCACTGCAAGTCGTTTGTTCATCTCGTCCAGCACAGATTGAGCGGCGGTGCGGAACTGGAGGTTTGACATGTTATTCTGAGGAAGAGGTGAACCAAATACGAATAGCTCAGATCTGGGAATGGTAAGCTTCGAGCGCGTTGAGGTATTCTGAGGCTTCGGCGCGGGCGAGAAGATGTCAACGGGCTGGACGGAAGGTTTCTCTGTGGACTTGGGAGTCGCGCCTGTGTTGAACTTTGGGCTGGTGTAGGATCTCGCCGGCGAAGGTTCACGTATGGACGGAACGCCGAGCCCGCCAGGCATATCGAGGTCAATATCCATGTCCGAGCTGTCGTACCGAGCAGGCAGAGTGGATTGTTGCTGAGGTAGCAGGTCACCGAACCCTTGGAAGGCCGGGATGGGTGGGTACAAGGATTCGCGTGCAGCTCCTCCAGGGGAAAGGGGCCATACAGGTACGGAAGAAGCTCCGTCCCCTCCGGGCGTGCCAGGGACAAGATCAAACGAAGTAGCAAAGGGCTGGAGTTTGGGTGGAGACAGTAAGAGTTCCGGATTTGTGGCTGGATTTGAAACGAGGCGGATTGTGGTCGTAGCCGGTGCCTGGGAGAGGCTGAGCCGCGCACCTGAAGGAACGGGAAGACCCTGGAGATTCGACTGTCCCGGAATGGGCTCTACCGGTGTTTCTTCGGCGCCACCGTTTGTATCAGAAGTTGGAAGAGTCGAGGACGACAGGATGCTATCTTTGCTGGAGAGGCTGGTAGCCGTGGACGTGGACATGGTGCCATTAGCTTTGGACGGATTGCGTTTGAGTCCCAAGGAATTTGCTATTGCTTTGAGAGACGATGTGACAGAAGCTAACGAGTTTGATGAGAGTCGGCTTTATGTTATGTCCAAGACTCACTTTTGGATGCTTGCGTGCCAAACTCCCCCACTGGGCGGTCGGAGGCTCCGCGGTTACTCCTCAGGGTCTCTTCATCGACTTCCGCAATAGTGTCCATGACCACTTCCCATTGCTCGCTGGGACGAGAAATATTATTAGACGGACACGCGTGCGGTTCCTGCGAGGGATTGGATGCTTCATCCTCGCTGTGGGGAGTGGGCACCGCGTCCGGATTATCGCTCCGAGTAGCAATGCTTAACGGGTCGTCAGGTGGTAAGGTCTTCGCGTGAAACTGCAGTCGTTCAATGAGTTCCTTGTTCTTCCCGGACGCTTTGAGCGAGTGGATCTTGCATAATTTGACGAGCTGGTCGCGTTTGAGCGAGTGTAAAGCTGGCGAGTTGAACAAGATTTGTGTGGTGGTCGACATGTAGCATCTCTTGCGGTTGTAATCGCCGTCACCAACACGCTTTGTTGACTAGTCGCGTCAAGAAGGTCATGTGATTCTGTTTCTCGTTAGTGTCACGTGACATCCGCGTCCATTGATCCGCGCCCCCTGAAGGAGAGAAAGAACAATGGCTGAGACACGAACGTGCCGATGATTTTCTACGCACGAATTTTGTGTATTCTGGCGGTCTGCACGAATGCTTCACAAAAAACCGCAGTACCCTGAATTTTACAGGACGCACGATCTGAAGTAGTGGTCTGATTGTTTGTTCCCTTTCTCCGCTTTGTTCCTCACCGTGACACGCCCCATAAACAGAAAACGTTCCTCTGTTCTCTTTCCATCCCTCCAAGTCGCATTATCCATCACCCCCTTCACCTTCTCTCCCTGCGACTTTTATTGCGACCTACTTTCCCCAGGCAATACCATAGACTCAAACCTCCCCTCCTGGCAATATTCCTACGATCAAGATTAGGTGCCTTCCACAATGCCACTCACCCAGGATCGTCCCTCCTGGAGGATCTTTCAGAGTCGCTAGGATCGCCCTGCTGCACAGGTATCTACAAAACGGCGACTCAAGAGTTGATCAATCGGTTTTCAAGACCGCTCTGGGGATGCCACTCACCTTGGTCACCGCCCTCTCTCGAGGGGCGGAAAATGCACGGGCAGTAACTTAACCCAGGGATACCTTAACTACCACCCATCGTCCATTGGGGACAAGTAAGCGGGGTGGCCGGATATTTAAGCAGCCACTATTTACATACGTCCTACCCTGCGGACACCAAATCCAGGAGCCCGTCGAGGATCCAGCTGCTTCGAGCACTATTTATGACACCTATCATGGCCTATACGATGGGTGGCAAGTCCTTGGACGGCCAGTTGTCGTGGTAATCGCTATGTTCATTGCACATTCTACATTACAGCATGCCATCGTCGACGCGGCCGGAAGTCAGCCAATTAACGGGTACTCGCCGTGCTTCACAGGTTATAGATATCTGTACAACGCGATGCAACCAAGACTTGAGCACAGAGATCCACGGAACGAGGATACTCACTGCATACCGCCTACAACAAAGCATACGGGAAGCTCTTTGCATCCAAATGCTGCATGCGCAGCATACCAAGGATCAGCGCGACAGAATGGGGCTGACGAGATATCTTGCTAGACGCCACCCCCTCCCATTCGAGGGGCCGCCTACCTACCGTAAAGCAAGCAGTCCTCGGAGAGCAAGGTATGCACAACGCGAGAAGGCTCAAAGTTGACTCCTTACGGGTAATATCGATGTCCATCCAGCTGTGGCCAATCAAGGTCGCAGCTCTGAGAACTACTCATCAGGCCCTATTCGATGGGTGGCAGGTACTTGGACAGCCAGTCATTGGGGTAGCCGCTGTGTCCATCGTATGTTGTGTTACAGCAGGGAAGGCCATTACCGACGCAGCCGCAAGTTGATCCATTCGAGGAACAGGTATGGATACCAATGAGCGTGGTTCCACTCTCCATTCGATGAAGGGGAAGGGGCATATCACCCAGACGATGGCCATACACGCCGCACTGCAAACATCTCAGATATCAATATGTTTAAAGCGGGATGCAACGAGGGTTTGAGTATGTAGGTTCATGGAGTGGTGATACTCACTTCATCCCGTCTATAACTATGTCCGCGCAGTATGCCAAGGCTGACGGGAATCTTGCTAGACACTCCAACCTCCCGTTCAGGTGGTCACCCATCCACTACAAAGCAAACGACCCTCGGAAGGTAAGCGCGCCGCGAGACGGTTTCACCTTGGGTGACGGCTATAGCATGCTGTCGCTGGATGGGTGCTAGCACGAACATCGTCTTGTATCAAGTGCCTGGCACGCGCCGTCCACGCAAGAGGCTGGTTGGACAATTGTCCTGTTATTCTGTGAGCGAAACAAGGCAACGGGAGAAGCCGCGGCGGGAGCAACAACGCAATGCCGTGAGTAATGATGGATTGCCTCGTGATGGAGCAATCTGTGTATCCATGTGGGTCCAAAATTTACCTTATAAGGCAAGCACAGTTATCCAATTTGGGTAATTTTTGGCTGATTGCGATTTGTGTCACGGCATGACTCTGTCACGCTCTCAGAGTAGTCTGCCCCACCGAACCTGGGTTTATAAGAGCGCGTTCCAATGCTGGCTCGACATCTTTTACGCCCTCGACATGGTCTTCAAGTCTGTCAAGCTTCCCCGCAAGGCTGACTCCGAAAACACCCCGCCCAGCGCAAAGTCCAAACCGCGTGGCGGCATCCAGGGTGCCTCTCGCCGTCGACGTGCTCGATCAGCTGGTGGACCCCACCTCCCCCGATACGCAGTCGAACACGCAAAACAGAAGAACACCGCAAAGCATCAGCCCTCCCAGATTCACGTCGAGCTTCCCCGCTCTTCCCCAGAGCTGGAGTTGGACTCGACCTCGGCAGCGTCTATGTCCACCGTGGTTCTCCCCAGATATCTCTCCCGTCCTCCTTTCTGCCCAGTTTCCAAGGAGACGATGGTGTGCGTCGCCCCGGAGCTAGCAGATACGGAATTGGGCTACATCCGTGAAGCCCTCCAATACATGGGACCGCAGTAAGTCGTTTCATTCTCGACGTTGTGTGGCACAATAACTGATTCAACGCAGCATGCTTAAAGTCCTGGCAGGCGTCAAAGCCGAACCTACGTCCAACGTGCTCCCGAAGGAGCTTCCAGTGGTCGTCAACGACATCTCTTGCGACATGCCGACCCACATGCTCGGTGTTTACAGCCGCCACCTTCCGGCTGCTACCAGGCGCCGTGTTACTCTTTTCCCCATCCACAATATTATATTAGTAGCCCACTGTGCCAACCTCCCTATTCTACCCACTTCTAGCGTCGCCCGTCCGGAAGCCGCTGGTTCCACTATTTCCGTACCTGTTGTGCCGCTGTGCATTCCCGCGCCGGACGTGTTCCCGCAGCTATCAACCTTCCTTTACACCAAACGCATTGACCATCTCCTCGCTTCTCTCCTTCCCTGCCCTGTCCCACGCGTTATTTACCAGGACGACCCCACGAGCGAGCGGGTCTGTACCCTACTCCAGCACTTTGCCAACAAGCTGGCAACGAGCCACAGCGTGCAGACACTGCTCACACACGCAATGGCGGTCAATGGTCTGTGGCGCAATGCCTGTGCGTTGGGCATCTCGGACGAGGGGCTGTGGTGTGCGCTTGATGTGGCTTGGGAAGTGCTTCTCACCGCGCTCGCGATCTCGACCGGCCAGCAGTTATGAGGCCCCCGTTTTGATCTAAAACCTCTCGCGCTCGTGCATTGGACTTGGCATCCTCATAAATTTTCTCTAATCGCATTATGGAACCTGTTAGGTGTATGATTACGGGTGCTGGCGAACTCACCCTACATATTCTTCCCCTTAACTTCATCGCAGTAGCACAATCAATCGCATTACATATAAGTAAATTGTCATTATCGATAACTATAAGTAGGAAATCAGAAATCGTATGCATCCATTGTCAAGCTTGGGCTTGCCGTTCGAAAGGTGCCTCACCCGTACGAAAACAACCCGGTTCCTTCTGAGAAACAGGGCTGACAAAGATAACTACGCGTATATACAAATCGTTGCGATGCCGTGTGCAGGTCATGGCTATCCGTACAAGCGGTCAAATCATATCTACAAATGCACGTCGAAAAGATACGTCGAGCGTTCCTGAGCTCTCGCCCCACGGCCTTCTGCCACGCGGCTCCCACCGATCGTTGATGTGTTGCGAGCCCCTGGCCCAGGTCGAGAGATCCAGTCGCGCGTTACTTGCCACTCCTGCCGAACCGGCTAAAGACCCTCTGTAAAACGAAAAAAACAAAGCGGAAGCGTTTATTAATCGCACGAATGCAAGGACATATCAACGAAACGGGGAGAAAGAAAAAGAAACCTAGGTAGACAAGAAAACGGGAAGGGCCGGTCCAACGCTGGAGAACAATTCATCCGATGAAGCAAGCATAGCATCTACTGTTTCACAAACAGAACGGGCACACGACAGAAAGGAATCAAGCACGCTTTGCAGCACCGCTTACCTTCGCACTAGCGGCTATGCTCACCGATGCGAGTTTCTCAGTGACTTCCTTGCTCTCCTTGACACTCTGTCCAGGGGCAACCGATGGAACGTGGTCAGATGATGGTCTAGAGCCGGTTGCTGCGGGACCGTGGGTGCCGGCGATAGATGTGCCTCCTGCGACTTGAGATGGCACGCTGCTTTCGGAAGTTGAATGGGCCGCGCCATTGTGGCTGTTCAAGTCTGCGTTGTGGTGGTGGAGAACGTCCGCATGCTCGAGAATCTCCTTCTCGGATTCCTGTTTGAACTGGAACACGTCCTCGTTGAGCTGGCGGTGTTCGGCAGAGAGATGGTGATCATGGTGATCATGAGCGAGCATCGACATGCGCTTCATCGCCATCATACTGAACACGGCTTTACGGACTGGTTGGGTCGGAAATGAGCAGTATGCACTTTTGAGAAATGGAAAACAGAACTTACATGTTTTCCTCGCGTCGAACGCCTTTCTGACGTGTGGCAACAAGTCAGTTGGCTCGCCATTTTCAGCCTCAACGAAGTGTGGCACTTCCGCAGTGAGCCATGAGTGTTGAAGCATTTCCTCAGCAGTTGGACGCGCTGCCGGATCAACCGTGAGGCAGGTGGAAACAAAGTTACGGGCGGCCTCCGAAACATTGGACCAATACTCCTCTGCGATGAGTTCAGTGAAGCGCACCCAAGAGGGACCTTCCGGCTTACCTGGCTCAAAGCGGTAGTCACCTGCAATGATAGCCTCCATTTCTTGCCTCTGGGTATCTCGATCGAATGGGGTATAACCTAGTAATGAATGTTAGATTGCCTCAGAGCGTGTACGAATGATGACACGCGCCGGCAAGCAAGAAGTATGTGATGACGCCCATGGCCCATATATCGACGGGCATTCCATGACCAGCTACATCGAGCCTGAATGAATGCTGGACAATGCCCAGGAAAAGGCTCACTCTTCTTAAAGATCTCCGGTGCCATGTACTATAGCATAACTCAGCATGCCGAACGCCTTCTGGAACGAAACTTACACCGGGGGTCCCGCAGACTTCTGTGAGCATACTGAGTTTACTGTCTGGCATAATACGACTGAGCCCGAAGTCGGCGATCATGATCTCTGATGTCTTCTCTGGCTTGGAACGGAAGAGGAGGTTTTCTGGTTTCAGGTCACGATGAACGATGCCGCAGTCGTGAATATATTTGACTGCACCAAAAATGGTGCGCACAAGCTCAGCAGCATCGCTACCTTGCTAAATGAGATTTCGAACGCAGCCGGATAAAATCACATGACACTTACGCTTCTGTATATTGCCCTCTTGCGCATATGCTGTCAAAAAGCTCGCCACCTGTACAGATGTCGAAACAAAGGTACAAGTTATGTGCGGTCTATGTCATAATGAACATTGAATTGTCGTTGAATGTCGTGGCTCCTACCTCAAAGTAATCGTGCAGTGTGACGATGTTGGGGTGACCAATGGACACTCGCTTGAGTACAGCAATCTCATTACGAACCTGAGAAACTGCCGGTGAGCAATCGTAGCTGAGTTCAAGGGTTCAGGGTGGGAGCCCATGCGATCACGCTGATTCAGACGCGACGCTACGATCAGCGCGCATAAAATGCTGATCAACAATAACACAAGGGTTAACCCGGAGATGGTCACGCGCGGCAAGGGTATGTGAACGTGATCGACCACAGCACAACGAGAGTTGAAGGGCCGCAGGCCCACAGCCTCCCGAACGAATCGCAGCATCGACGACAAGCTGCCGTGGGGATGTACTTACCATGTGCTCCCTCCCTTCCATGAGTTTCTTGTTGATTACTTTGCAGGCATAGTATTGCCCAGTTTTGACATGGATTGCTTCTTTCACGATCGCATACGTGCCGCTACCGAGTGTCCTGCCTGTGCGGTACTAGAATCCACCAAGGCAAGTCGAGGTCGTCAGCGATATCGGGTTGGTGATCGGAATGTGAAAGAAAACGCGAGAGATCGACGAGCGGTAAAGGTGATCCTGGATACCTACCTGACAGGGGACCGTTGCGGGTTGTTGTGGCATGGTGATCTCGAGGTCGAGCTCTTGGTCCTGGTGATCGTGGATGTGAGGAAAGAAGATGGGAGGAAGCGAAGAGGAGCGTATTTATGTCGGGCGGCCACAGCAAGCGCGCGATCAGGTCGACTCCAGATAAAGAAGGGGCAATAATTGAGACTCGCCTCGACGGCCGTGTCCGGCCGTTCCTCCGGGTCCGCCGCCGACGCCTCCGGGGATGCGATGCCCTGCTCGATGGCGACCTCATCCTCTGGGGCGACTTGCGGTGTCACTGGCGACGCAGGCGGCTGCGGTGTCCGCTTACCCAAACCAAGCAGGTTCAGTCGCGACGGGGACTTGCCAAACAGCGTGGGGAGCGTGGAGGAGCGCTTCGTCTTGCGCCCTGCCTGGTCCCTGGGTTGACTATTGGTTGTACCCATGACTCCAACAGGTCAACGTAGGACGGAGGCGAGTTACAGGAAGAAGGGAAGGTGTGCTCTAACCCTACACGCCGCTCGGTCCCGGTATAAATGGTCTGGGTAGAGCCAATGGCTGCCACGCCTCACTTGTTCTGCGTGCAACTAAGAATGTGGCAGGAACGGCTCTGAATGCGATGCCCAATCCGAATTCTCCCCCTCCTTGTTGTGACACATTCGAGCATTGCGGTTCACGAAACTACAGCATCAACGCGTGGCTTCCCTGTGCCGCCGAACTTTCGATCGGTCGAACACGTGTCCCAATGCCAATGTCGGATCTGCTGCACAGCGCGGAGTCCCTCGGCGGGCTAGACGTGAATGTAACGTGGCAGCCTTCTATGCTGGAGCGTTGGATGCTCTTCTGGATTCCCTGTCCTGTGTTCTGCGTGTTCCGAAGTTCTCCACGCCGTGTCACAACCCTGTCACATGTGTGATGGACCGCCAAACGGGGGCAAGGGCTGGCTGGATCACCCTGACTCAACCAGCCTGCTCGCCGATCTCGAATGTCCAGCAAGTATGCTCCACAGTTGCTGTGTCGTTTTCGTGCATTCGTTCAGTTTGTCTCTCTACCGCCGTTGCTTGTCCTGAAATAATTTAGCGTACCGCTCTCCTGGCTCGCTTTGGAGCAGAAGCGGGGGCACAACGCTCAATGTCGGTAAAACAGTTAACGTAAACTCACGTATGGCCACAGAAAACCAAACAGACAAGCAGGCTTTGCCCTTTGTGCTGGACGTCAACGACGTCCGCAGGTTGCACCGTGGATCTTTCCTTGTTTCTCCTTAGACTTTATCCTACCCGGCTTCTTAATCTCTTGCATGCGCGATGCTCATTCGTCTCATTCCACCCACGCCCCACCCCACTATTCTTTACGCCCTCACTTTTCCGAGCGTCCTCCCCCTACATGACATCAGCCCCAGTGCGACCATCCCTGCGGCATGGTCCTCACAATTGCAAATCCTTACTTCCATTCTCCAACTCGAGCCTCCATCGAGCATTCACATGCTTGATCGAGCAGTAGGCCTGGTCGCTCGCGTTCACGAAGTGTCTATGAATGTCCCACAAAAGGAGTTCGTGGTCAAGTTCGTCGATGGTCGGGTAACGACCGTTCCCATGAATTCGGGCTGCGTCCGAATGTTATTGGACGTCGTCGTCGATGTCAAGGGCTGCAGCGAGCCTGATAGCCAGCGAAATAGCATGGAAAGCTGCATTGTCTCCGAAAACACCGCTGGTAGCACAGACGATGTCTCTGGAAGTAGTCCTACAAAGTCTCCGAAATCGAGCAAGCACAAGAGACAGCGGTCCCTGCTGTTTTCGTTGATCTCGTGCGTTTCTCCTTTGACGAGCATACCTCCCATTGATGCTCGGTTCAACAGGTCATTGGTTCCCAAGTCCCTCTCGTCGTCATCACCACCTCCGCCTTCTAGTGCGCCACCCCCAGCCCCGCTTCCTCCACTCCCTATTACCGGTCGTGTGACCTCTCCGGTTCCTCAACAAAGTTGCCTTGCCTCTGAGCGATCCCACCCCGATCTTCTTCGTCGGCGGGCCCGAGCAACTCTCGTCGATGTCTGGAGGCGCCACGTCATATCCGCCCTTGCGCCTCAACACTTACCTGTAGCTGGTTATGTTGAGTGGACTTTGATTGCCATGGCTAGTAAAGTTCGGGCGGAAATGGAGTCGATCCAGGTCAACTCATCCCATGGTTTCGGCAGCAGCTGTCCGAGAGCAGGCGGAAACAGGCACAGAAAGATCCAAAGTGAAGGACGACATGCCCTTGATTTCGGGGACCGTACTGAAGAGTACGAGTCTGAGCACTGGCAGTGCCGTGCTCCGTCGCCATTACCGGGCGTACTGAATGCCGAAGAGGCCGATTATGTCGTCTATCCCCGTCGAGAGCAAGGTAAGGACTTTTTTTGCATTCTGAATTTTCGCTCACAGTGTCGCAGCAGATGAATGGGGTGTTCGATACCCTCATCTTGGATCAGATGAAGTCGACGTTTTTGCGGTTGAGTATACAGGTCACAACGATACCCTTCTTGGAGAACATTTCTCGGTCGGCGACAAGTGGGATGACAATGAACGAATTACGTTCGAGCTCAGTCGTATGGGGCGCCATGGCGTCTCTGACATCCATAGCCTCTCGCTAGGCTGTGACGACAGGTACCTGCGTTCTGGAGACTTTGATCTTGATTGTAGTAAAGATGATGGAGGTAGATTCGCAAACGTGGCCTTCGACATGTCGACATGTCCTCTCGTTCCCTCTGACGTTAACGATGATGAGGAGTCGGATGACAGTCAGACATCTCTCCGCACTCCCGAAGATGGAGAAGATCTTCCCGTGGTCCCGCCAGTACAACGTGCATCTAGCTTCGGTCCCGTACCCTCGATGGTGTCCAGAGCTAGTTCATCTCGCCCCCGCTCCCGAAATGTATCAGCTCAGTTTTCGAGCCCGCCTTCATCGCCTGCTCAGGCGCCAACCCCCCCAGCGTTCCCTTCACGTCCTGCTTCGCCTTCACGCAACCTTGATTACATGGATGTGCCTGTTCAAGAATTTGTTGCCGCGCGTTTAGACTATCTGGAACGAGTTTGCACCGCACTCGAGCTCGTCCGGAGCCGTGCACGTGAAGAGGGGTGGAGGCTTGTCAGAGCCACATTAATCGGAACAAAGAACGGGTGGTTGGACCTCGAAGCGGAAGGCTCACTCGAGCTCAAAGCAAAACGGCGCGCGTGGAGCTCGGGCATCAGGATCCCTGCACCGTATCCTCCCTCTCGCTCTGAGTCGAAGGTCTGGGATGGGAGTTACTCGGTTCTCCGGTCACCCATGAAACCTCCTGGTCTCGCGCCGACGTTATCGGGAGCGTGCGGGCCGATTGTGCCCACTGGCCTGTCTCTCGGTATACCGCTGTGCAGATCACCACTTGCTATGTATGTGTGGCATGCACACGACGAGAATTCTACTCTCAGCAAGTACGGTTCTCTCAGCTCGGTGCATGGCATGGAAACGATAGAGGGCAACCGGCCACCACGAGCGAGCTTCACCGAGAGCGTTACGAAGCTATTTCCGGTTTGCGAGGACGAGGGCGAGGATGTGTTGGACTCTGTACCGGCCAGTGCCGTTGGCTTCCCGCAGACGGTACCTTGTGCCGTTTCGGCTACGGAGTCCGACTGTGACATCGGACAGGGACTCACGGAGAACGAAGAAGATCCTTTCTACTTCTGTCCGTCGCGGCCGCGCACGCGTACTACCAGCATGTATGTAGTCTCCGCCCCATCACCGCCATCCTCGTCTCCTGTCCTTCCAATGTTCCGGCCTGGTGCTTCGTCTCCATCTTATCAAGTTGCTACTGGAACGAATAGTGATGAGCGGAGATTAGATGCTTCCGCGTTATTGTTGCAGCCGCTCTCGTCGTTATCTGTTTCGCCACGATCACTAGCGCCTCGCCTTGCACTCACGTCCGACGTGCCGTTCGCACCAAGATCAAGAGCGGTGTCATTGCCGACACCGAAGGCCTATCCTAGCCCCAACAAGACGCGTCGCACCTCCCTCAATCACAAGGACGAACAATTCGAAGACTTGTCGCAAGCCTACGCCTCCCCGCCTCCTGAAGGCCCGTTAATTGTATCGGCGGTTCCGGCGCCGCACGAGGACTATCCAAGATATGCGCACGTCCATTCCCCCATGTCTACTAGTAAGAAAAGTCATGCGTCCATCCTGGGAAGAACGAGCAAAGGGATGGTGTTTGAACAAGCCGGCTCCGAGTTCACGGTCGGTATAGAGGTCGCGCTTGGCAGAGCGGAGGAGGGGCGTGTCGTTTGGTAACCCCCAGGAAGACGATCGCCCTGCCCACCCCAGAGAAAGATGTGAAATTTAGAATCGAGTAATCGTCGTTGCTGTCCATCTCATTTTCAACGTTTTATGCCAGTATGGTGCGTGGTCCCCTCCGGCTCGCTCTCCGATGTTTTTTTTTCACGCGTTTCGTGATAGCTCTTTTTCGTTGTACGACTCGGCTAATCGACACGCCTCCCTTTTTTATGGAGAGGCACGACGGGGAATATTATTTGTGATGATAGGTTGCTGATAGACGACCTTTTCATGTGTATACTCTACGTGCCCGCGTAGAGCCTCATCGATCCTTTTAGTTTTGCAATAGTTATTTGCACTCGTGCGGGGTTTGTTTGTCATTGAGAAGGCACCGCTGCAAAATGCACTGCAGCGTCCTTGGAGAAATTTGAAGTTTGACTTGTCACTTGTGGCGAACAAGTGGCGCGGGCACTGATGGGAGGTTGCGATCCTTGGGAATTCGCTGGCCTTGACTGCCAGTGCTTGCCAGCGAGAGGTACACGTCGGTGTGCCAAACTGTACTCAAACATCATAACAGAGCTACGGTTGCGCGGACCCAAGCGTTTTCAGGTCAATCTGACGATCTCGACGGCTGTCTACAGTAGATCAAGGCGGTTGCTTATCCGAAGCCTCACCGAATGTATCACTTATCGACTTATCTTTCTACTGGGTCCAAATTAGTTTTGTCCGTCCCACAACCGTCAGGTCTCATGACCACACTGTTCCCCGGCTCTCATGATGTTGCACCCGACCACCCTGTTTGATGTCTTCTACCTTGACCTTTCCCCATGTCTACGTTTCACAAGAATGCGAGTCCCGAAAAGATCGAGGAGGTCGTCAGCATCACCAAGGACAAGGTCGACACCTCGGACCAGCGTCTACTCGACCTCGGGTACAAGCCCGAGTTCCGGCGCGAAATGTCGCTGTTCGGGGTGTTGGGCATATCGTTTTGCGCCATCGGGATCCTCACGGGGATGAGCAGTGCATTTCAGACCGGCCTGTTCTCTGGCGGACCGCTGGGATTGTTCTGGGGATGGAACGTGAGTGCAACCCAGTTCTGTTCCGATGCACGTGCCTCCGTCTCAACCACTGGCTCGCGCGTCAGATATGCAGCCTGTTCATGTTTCTCATCTCACTCAGCCTCGCGGAAATTTGCAGTTCATAGTGAGCGTTTCCGTTTGGACAGCTCCCGTGTCTGTGGACTCACGCACGTTTCCAGCCCGACCCTTGGTGGTCTTTACTTTTGGGTCTGCAAGATGAAGCCAAACCTCCCTGTCCTTGGGTGTGAGTTTGAACGTGTTGTTTGTCCAAACATCAATGACACCAGTCTAGTCTTTACGGGTTGGATATACTCCATCGCAATGGTGTTTACGGGTACCGCCGGAAACCTCAGGTAAGTTTCACGTCTCTGTAATAGACGTCTCTCCAATAACGATGCCAGCGTGGCGTTGTACATCGCTTCCATGGCAGAAGTTGCCCAAGGCCGATCCATGACTCGTATCGAAATTGCCGCGATAGCCTGGGCCATCAATATTAACTCTGGCATAGTCAACACAATCGGGACAAAAGCCATTGGGCGTATGAGCACTTTCAATGTGTGGTGGACGTTCGGAGGCACGTTTGTACTCGTAATATCCCTTCTTGTCAAGGCTCCAATGAAGGTGAATGCTTTGTTGTGCAACAAAGCGCAGCCAACTGACATTTCGTTAGAATTCGGCCGCTTTCGTATTCACCAATTACGAAAAGTAAGTAGGCCGAGTAAACGCCTGATTTTGTCCTTATACAATGATTCAGTTATACAGGATGGGGTTCTCGCGGCTTTGTTGTTCTCCTAGGTTTCCTCCAGGTAATGGTCATCATCTTTCTTATGACGCTCTACCGTATCTGAGAGAACACGAGGCCATTTACACCCTCGAAGGTTGCGAGACAGCTGCTCAAGTCGCCGAGGAGGCAAAACGTGCCGAGATCCTCGCACCGCTTGCTGTCGTGGGAAGCATTGCAGGTTCATGGCTCATTGGCCTTGCTTACATGCTCGCCCTCCTCTTCTCTGTGCAAAGCATTGCTAATGTGCAAGCGACGACCTACGCGATACCCATCGCACAGTTGTTCTACGATGCGGTTGGACCGAGGCTCACCATCGTGTGTCTCGTGATCGTCGCTGTTGCGCAGGTAACTGCATCGATCACTGCCTTCACTGCAAGCTCAAGACTATTTTACGCTCTCGCCCGAGACAACGCGTTTCCTGCCAAGTCCAAGTTCATGGCTCTCAATCGTTTCCAAGCTCCCTACTGGGGTGTGTGGACGTCGGTGTTCATAGGATGCATCCTTTCGTGTGCCTATATAGGTTCTGCTATCGCTGTGAGTACATGTTACGTCTCTGTCGACAGTTAGGTTTATTTTGTAGTTCAATGCAATGTTGTCTTCTGCGGCGATATCCGTCATGCTCAGCTACCTACAACCCATCATCGTGCGGGTGTTTTGGCCGGACTCGTAAGTGGAATTTAGTCTTGGAAGCACTATCGACTGATGAGAATGCCAGACTTCCGGAGCCTGGTCCATTTAATCTGGGAAAATGGTCATGGCCCATCAACTTCGTGAGCTTTCTGGTCAGTCGGATCTGGTTTTCCCGTCATGTTTTTGCTGACCCTCTGACAGTTCAGTGTGTTTATTTGCATACTGTTTGTATTGCCCACGGCATATCCGGTCAATGAACTCAACATGAACTATGCTATTCTGGCTATCGGTGCCGTTGCAGTCATTGTCATTGTCAACTGGGTCGGCTGGGGCCGCTATAGCTTTGTCGGGCCAGTACAAACATCCGAGGAAATGTAGACATGGGATTAGCCCAACTTATTGACATATCACGGAGCATGTTAACAAAGACAGATCCCGTCTGCCTGCTACTGTAACCATAGCCTATCTAATGCTTACACGTGGCTTTCAAGTTGCGAAGTTCGAATGCAATCGAGCATGAACTTGTCGTCTTCTCTTGTAATTTTGTTCCCATCAAATGCGCCCGGTGGTCGCTTTATGGTGGTCGTGGTATTTGTGCGTGGTGGGTATCTTACTTCACCGATTATTCCTGACCAGTCGAAGTCGATGAACATGAACTCATTCGTCTTCGACACCAAGACATTTGTGTCTCGGATGTCGCCATGAACATATCCGGATTGGTGGAACCGATACAAACTATCTTCCATTGCCTTGAAGACCGATGGAGGAAGTGGGTCTTTGTGTGTGCCCACTGTCTCGAACCCAACAAGTGCATCGAAGACGACCATGATCCAGCCTCCTGGGAGTCGATCCAGCCCTCGCAAAGCTGGGGCGTGTCCAAGTGAAGCTAGGCATTGATGTGCCTCTTCGGAGTAGGTTCGCGTGAATTTGACACAGACTTTGCGACGGTCTCCATCACCCAGCTTTTCAGCTGCCAAAAAAACTAACTTCCTAGGTGCTGCTTCCCCATCGTACCTGAAGCTGATTTGCGGCTGGCTTTGATCGAGCGGCTTGTAGGATGCCGGGTAGGGAAAGATTTGAGATGGAGGGGGATCGGTAGTTGAGACATCCCCCACAGACAGAGGCGTTGTATATTTATCGTAATAAAGTTTGAGGGGCTTGGAGGCCTTCCGGAATGCGGCCATGGAACGGGCAATCCTGCATTGGTTATCAATATCGGTGGAATGGGCATGGAAAAACAATGTCGACAAGACTTGAATGGAGGGATGGAGATTCCATGTTGTTGCGGAAAAGACCAAAAATGGTCCTGTATAGAAATATGTAGACATGTTGTTAAGAGAATGAGTGATAGATAAATGAAACTTACCAAAGATAGATGAGCATGCATGGAAGTGACAATCTCACGTGTTTTGTTGCCTGCTCCCTGGTAGACTCCATGTAGTATCCAATGGCTTCAATGGCAGGCTCAGCTTGCATGCTTCTGACTTCATTCTTAAATTCAACAATTGCATATTGGCATGGACCAACTAATATCTCACCATCTGAAAGAACTTTTCATGCTTACCTAACATTACCCCTAACCCTACTATCTCTTTTTCGACCATCCGGTCTAGACACGTCCCCGATTTCCTTTTTAGACTTCACATCCACATTGGGACGCACAGCCGACGGGATCTGCCGATGACTCTAGACGAGTCATCATGACCAAGCATGACACACAGATACCTAATCAGGCAAGTGACTCATGATGACTGCGCCTTGACTCATCCATGCTGCGCATGATGTCATCGTGACTGCGCATGATAGTTACTCTGGTTATGGGCTGTGTCACTGCCCCCATCATGACTCGGCATGACTCACCCTGATGCACATTGACTCAATTTCCTTATTTGGTTACCAGTCTCGCACGGACCACCCTACCTAATTAGGCCTAGCTCGAATGTATATAAGGGTCGGTCCACACCCCATGTATTCCTTAGTTTTGATATAGTCTTTTCTCCCCTGAACCATACTTCTGGTATTGAGTCTAATCTCTACCGGGCAATTAGTTGGTTTATCCAACACATTCCTAGCCTCCAGAGTATCTCTTGGGTGTGTCCCTGACACCATCCAGGGAATAACTGGTCTAAGCACATTCAGTTTTTGAGGTGGTCAGAATGATATCATAGGACCTAAGTATGTATATCCTTGATTATGTTGGTACATTCAGATTCATTGTTGTGCAACCTTGTGGTCTGCAACTTGAGTTTTGATATCTTTGCAGTCATTGATGACTCATCAGCAAAACATCCCTTTCACTACAGCTCACACAGTCATCCAGATGTTTGTAGCACTCTGTACAGAGATCCACAGAGAAGCATGATGTTAGGACCAAGCACTTAACAATGCTGGCAAACAGCGATAGCTCCTATGTGAGGACTGCTGATGCCTTCAGGGGATCGGAAGGCACACTAGGGCATTGCACAAGTGTCGGTTTAGGCGTGGAACAAATGATGATAAGAGGGGATGAACGACGAGGGGAAAGACCAATGAAATGGCCCTAATGGTTCAAAATATCAAAGTTAGGGTACATGCAGGCTACACCTAACTATTTATACTATCCTATAAACTATGATGTCATGTCATGAGGCATTCTAGGCGATGATGTCACAGGCACATCTGGGAGTAGGGGATGGCATCATGATGACCTTGATACATACTAAAGCCTTGCACATCAAGCGCATGTGATAGGGCTGACCTGGGCAGTGGGGAACAGAACTATGACCTACGTTCTAGGTCGGGACAGAGCTGGTGAGGCTCAGGACAATCCAGGAGTGAACTCGGACCGGACGATTAGCCTAAATAGGATCGGATTCTGACACATGAATCTGTGGGTCACTGTACAGTAACACATGTTCTGTACAGTACTGCACAGTAGCACCATGTCAAAGGTTACAAGTTGTCTAAACGAGTGAACTCAGTGTGGTTCAGGGTGAACAAGCTGCTTGTATTCACCTAAATGAGTGAACTAACCAGATAGTAAGTAAACGGTAATACAAGTGTAGAATATCAGTATCATACCTCAGCACAGTTCAGGGCAAACGAGCTGAGGCAACAGTGCAGTATCGTATGGGTTAAATACTCTACAGATAAGGTATGAGTAGGTACAAACAGTTGAAGTAAAACATTATTGGCTCAAAACAAAAGATTGTCAGTCAAGGTAGTTATGTACAGGATCACCTGTCCTCATTGCATTACGACAGCCACACAACATGGCAGCTGGACCTCATCTGACACTCCCCCTTCAAGCCAGGTGTAGACCAAGTGCAGTGGCAAAGTGCTTGGCCTTGGCTGTTACATTTTATCTGTCTATTCTTCTTTCCTTTCCTTCCTTTACGCCTACATATATGTACATTTATCTGTCCTAGGACTCATCCTCATCATCCTCAAAGCCTTATGGTATATGCTTGTCCATGTTCTTTGCCTTTTTGTTTCACTTTTCCTTCTCATTGCATGGCATCTCTGCTGTGCTGTTTCCTAGTTACCATTTCGTTCTATCAGAACATTCTGATGCTGTGGGCACCACCCCGACGGTTATTGTTCTTTCCGATGCTTCTCCGCAGCACCTTCCTTGTTTATCTTAATCCTACACCTGCCCTAATGTACACTGGATGTATATAAGGACTACAAATTAGCTTGGGGAATCCCCAGCTAAATCTGTGCAATCCTATGTAGTGTTTCAGCATTCTTCGAGTGATTGGCCCGCAATCTCTCTTAGTATCCCTCTCGAGGCAAATGACAGTAGCTCTGTGTTAGTGAGCAACTTGTGAACATGTAGACTTCATATTGCTTCACCTTACAGCTTGCACTGCGTTGTACCTAGTGTAACAAAAGATTTAGCTCTCCCCATCACTCTCCTGTCTAGGAAGCGACTGCCCCCATCACCATTTCATCACAGAGAACTTGAGACTCCCCATCGCCTGAACGATGGCCTCCTCAACACATAGCAGGATCTTCCAGAACAGCTGCTCCCCCTGCTGATCCCAGATATCACCCAAACCTCCCACCTGTTGATAGAGGAGTCACCTATGAACTGATACAACAACTGCGTGCAGTACCAGCCCCAGCGGAATCATTCTTGAATACAGAACACCTTGCCCATGTACTTCAGCTTACCAATCAGCCCCCACCACCTTCCCAGTCTAGTGAAGGCAGCAGCTCTGCCAGCCCTTCCCCTTCCCCACCTCCCATACACATCGACACCCCCCAGCCTGCCGAGATGCCCTCAGAACTTAAAGCTGGTCTTCCTGATGATTTTTCAGGATCCCCCAAGGAAGCCACTTGCTGGATCAAGGCCATGAAAGCCTACTTTTCTATTAACTCTACCCTCTACCCTGACAACAGCACCAAGGTCCTCACAACCTTGAATCACATGAGCAAAGGATGAGGAATTCAATTTTCTGAGTCATGGTTGGACAAGATGTCCGACACTACCATCCCTCCTGCTGAAAAGACTTTCAACATGCTTGTTGCCAACTTTACCTCCACCTTCTTCCCTTTTGATATTATCACAACCGCTAGGGAGCAGTTGGAATGACTTGAACAGAAAGATGTAAAGAGGATCGGAAGCGACGATGGCTTCCAACAATACATCACCGACTTTGTCAACTTGGCTTCCAAGGCCAAAATCTCTGATGAAACAGAACTCTGCTGTCTCTTTTCAAAAGGAATTAACTGAAAACTCAACCTTCTCATCTATGGGATGGAAAAGGTCCCCAACACCCTGAAAGAACGAATTGAAAAAGCCAAGCAGTTCCACTCCCAGTTAGCAACTGCTCAAGGGCTTAATCGCCCCCCCCCTCCCTCCAGCTACTGCCCCCAGAAGGAAAGAGACCCCATGGCAATGGACATTGACTACGTCCAGTTGTCTCCTACAGATAAAGCCTGTTTTATCTGAGAGGGACATTGCTTCCAGTGTAAGCAAAAGGGCTGTAGATCATCCAACCATCGTGCCGGAGCAGCACCTCCCAGACCCCCCAGAAACCCCAACTGCCCTATACAGGTCAGAACCACTGAAACGACCCCCACCCTGCCCACCAACCCAGTCAGAAACCCAGACAAGTACATTTTCGCCTATGTCAGCTCTCTCAGAGCAAAGGGAGTATCTCACAACCTCATCCTGAGAAACCTTCACATCTGCCACGATGACGACTACAAGGAGGAAGAGGAAACTCCTGCTACCACTTCTACTTTGGGTTTTTAACTTGGGAAGAAAGGAAGTCAATGATTTCTTCCCAGTATGTCGCTCCCATGTACACTACCTATACAAACGAATCGTCCATGCGTTTACCCATTTGTTTGCAATGTGGGAGTAAAGCCAAAGTTGACCTCCATGCCCTCATTGATAGTGGGGCTACAGGATGTTTCCTATCCTGGGAGCAAGTTTGCTGCAATCACCTCCCTCTCTCTCACCTTCCCCAACCAATCATTGCTCACAACATTGATGGAACCAAAAACTCTGATGGAACCATACACTTTGTGACTACCCTCAAAGTATCCTTACCTGAATCCACTCGCCACACCCAGACATTCTTTGTAACCAACCTAGGAAAGGAGAAAGCCATCCTAGGACTGCCTTGGTTGAAGCGAATCAACCCAAAGATTAACTGGAGAACGGGACAATGCTTCATCCCAGATGAACCAGTATCACCCCTGCCACATTCCCATCTCAACCAATATCTGAATAAAACAACCCTCTCCACCTCCCTTGCCATGACGGCTGCAAAAGAGGAAGTATCCCTTTCCGATGCATATAAGGAGTTTGCTGACGTCTTCGCAGAGCCTTCCCCTGGCGAACTACCCCCTTCTCAAGGAGAATGGGATTTTCATATTAACTTAAACAACGACTTCACCCCAAAGATTGCTAAGATATACCCACTGTAGGGAGCACTGGCTCCCTAGTACTGAAATCCCCCGTTTCGTTAGCTTCCGACAACCAGTCATCCTCATCGTTCCATCCCGCACACGTTCCGCCATCTGCTGCGCGCATCCCGTCTCACCTCATCTCATTCCGTCACTTACCGCTCAGTCACACCAAACGGAACTGTCGTTCCGTGGCCGAAGAAGACCGTCCCGAGCCCACAAGATGTCCCGTTCCCGTCGGTAAGTGCTCCCGCCCCACACTTCTATCATGGACACTGTAGAATAGCGTCGCCGTCATGTATCCATCTGACGGAACCTACTTAGAATCTCTTTTCTTTCTTTCTCGCGTGTCTCACAGTCTCGGGGATGCCTGGGACTATAAACTAGTGTACCTATGTACATAAGAATCCATCTTTTACCTCTCCCGCTATTTTGTACGACCTCGCCGACGCTTGACAACGTCTACGACCACTGCTGCCGCCGTTTCTACCGTTCCGCCGCCGTTTACCACCGTCTGTCACCACTGTACCTCTCGAACCCGTCGGGAAGGTTGTATACCGCTCCAACACATTTTTGAGCTGTCGGAACACCCGGTTCCAGCTCGGAACCAGTAGGTTTTAAGTCCTAAAAAAGCATAGAACCTCACCTTTGTACTCTGAGTCCCTTGGGAAGAGCGTATCGCACCTCCCTCATTTCTACTGACCTCACCTGTCACTTCAGACAGGTTTACTGTTTTTCAACTGGAGCCCACTGCAAGGGATTCAGCAGTGTCAAGGAGGAGGACGCTTAGGCAGACCCCTGCCCGCCGAGACCTTGAAGACGCCCTTGAAGAATTCCGTAACCTCAACATCTCGGCTGACTCTGACTTCTTCTGATTGGTCAGTTCTGACAGCAATCAGTCGCCTATCACACATTCTGTCACCCAGCAACCAGGTTCCATCCCCCGAAGGACAGTAAACACCAGCTCTTCTGTCATACATTCGTCGGCCGAGACGTGACCTAGGGTCCCACGCCGTCCCTGGGCTTCAAACGCCAACATTTCTTCCACTTTGGGACATATAGCGGATCCTATTCCTGAAGTTACAGTATTGGCCCACATCGCCATTCCAGGGGCATTCCATTCCTCGCTGCCACCATCTTCCGAACCAACCGGCTTGTCTCCTGGTTATACACCTCCATCGCCGCTGACACCTCTTCCGTCACCCTGTGAAACACCACACGCCGGTAACCTCGAGTCCCTGCAGGAAAGTGTGGTAAACCCATCGGAAGAGAGTTCTAGAACCAGGTCATCTATCTCATTGCCTTCGCCTCTGTCCCCTCTGCTGATGCCACCAGAAAATTTCGAGTCGGAAACTCTGGGATCAGAAACTTCCGAGCAGCCTTCATTACAGGAAGACCCATCGGAACTGTCATTAGCTTTCCTTTTTGACACCCCGTCCCACTCAACAGCTTCATCATGCTCCACAACACCCTATCCGTCGCCGTCCGACTCATCATCAAGTTCATCGTCAGCCTTCTCGCCACCAGCCTGTTACATTCCACTTCCAAGACACAACATCCCACCGCTGCAAAGACAAATGGCCGCCATCCAGATGCCGCTTCGGGGCACCCAGCATGCCCCCAAGTTCAACGGGACCGCCGCCGAACTCACCTTATTTTTTGAAGATGTTGACGAATTAGGAGACGCAGCCCGGATCGATCCCGCAGGCAAAATTCGTGCCGCCATTCGGTATGCCGGTGTGACTCACAGGGAGCTATGGCGTTCCCTTCCTGAGGCCGCAAATGCTGACTGGCTGGCATTCATTGCCGCTGTCAAAGCTCTCTACCCTGGAAGCGACAGTGCCAACCATTATGGTATTGCTGACCTGGAATATTTGATACAGGAATACCGTGTTAAGCTGATGTGCAATCAGGAAGATGTCGGGGAGTACCACCAGGCATTCATTACGGTCGCCAACTACCTCGTGACCAAGAACAAGTTGTCGGAACAGGAGCGCAACAATGCGTTCTTATACGGCTTCCTGGCAGATGTGGAGCAACGGCTTCGTGCCCGTCTCGCCATCATAAAGTCGGATGTCCATCCTGACGAGCTGTATGACATGAAGGATGTGGTCACGGCTGCCACTTTCCTGCTCACTGGGGCCGCCCTTCGAGTGCCGGGAACGGCCTCTGTCCTGAGGCCATCATTTTTGCCTCCTTCCATGCCTATTAACATTAACACTCCTGCTAGCTGCACTCCCAGGCCGCCAACTCCTATGGCGCCACCACCATCCATTCTGCCGGCACTCGCCGTCAAACAAGAATATCAATTTGCCAGGCAAGGAGGACGTGGCAACAGCCATACATGCGTGTGGTGCGACCAATTCGGCCACTTTATGCGCGATTGCGAGGATTGCCGGGCCTTCATGAATGCCGGGCGAATCACCCGTGGACAGGATGGCCGTCTGTGCTTCCCTGACGGAACACCTATCCTGCGCATCCCGGGTTGCAACAGCATCAAGGCATGCATTGAGTGGGTAGAAGGGGAACATGCCGTGTCCAGCAACAATTTCTCTTCTCCTTCAACATCATCAGCTAACAACAACAGGGACCCGCTGCCGCATGTTACAGTGGGCATACTCACCATCACCTGGCCTGATTCCGATGCTGTCCTCAACATCGACCCGTCAGTGTTCCACGCGACGGCAAATCTTTCATCATCTTGTGATGTTGCTGACCCCGATTTTCAGCCATTTTTAGCACAGGCATGGGCCTCCTTTCAGGCCAACAAGAACACCGCCGGTCCCACCAACGGCAAAGGCAAGCGCGTCCGTTTCAATGGCATAGCTGTTCCGTCAATGCCGAAATGTGACCCCCGTGCGGCAACAGTATCGGAAGAGATCGAATCCCCAGAGATTCGCCAAGCAACAGCTGCGGAATCGTCCCGTTCCGCTCGCCATGCAACCCCACCGGCTACCACTGGCCCTTCCGTGCCGCCGATACAACCTGTTTCATCCTCATCCCGTCCTGTTCATGCTAACCCGCCGTTTTTGGCACTGCCAACACCACAATATCGCTATAGTTTTCTGCTTGAAGACGAGGCCACACCGAAGCGAGTTCTCGACAATGTTCTTGGGATGCCCGTTTCCGTCCCGATCAAAGATCTGATCGCTGTTAGCCCCGACGTTCGCAAGCACTTCTGTGACCTGACGGCCACCAAACGGGTGCCTACCAGCTCGTCAGTCCCGTCGAACATTGTGCAAGTCAATGAACTTGCTGGCTGGGATGCCGAGCTCATTGAGTGCGAGTATGGTGACCGTGTCATCCAGAACGAAGAGGGCCTTATCATGGCCCACCATAATCTCGCTCTTCGCTGTGTTGAGGCCCATGTCGGGACCACTAACCGATCCCTCACATGTGTTCTAGATTCCGGTTCCGAGATTGTCGCCATGCCGAAACAGGTATGGGAAGGCCTCAGCATGCCCATCCATTCTGACCATCGGATGACAATGTCGTCGGCGAACACCAACACCAACAGCACACTCGGTGTTATCGAGAACCTTCCCCTCAATTTCGGCTCGGGACCCCTACACGTGCAAGTGCAAGTGGTAAAAAGAGCTAACTTTGACATCCTCCTAGGCCGACCATTCTTTTGTGTCATGAGTGCGCGTACACGGGACTCACCCGATGGCTCACAAGAGCTTGAGCTCCGTGACCTGAACACCGGGAAGCAGTACATGCTGCCTACCCGCCCATGGTTGGAAGGGTGTCCCCGCTGCTGTCATGGTGCCGCTTGCACCAACCATCAAAGCGTGGTGGAGATGGGTTTTTAGGCGCCGATGATCTGCCGTTTGGTAGGGGAGATACCGCCGTTTTCATTCTGCCACATTTTTGTCCTTCCCCATTGCTCTCTCGTTCCATCTCTTTGTCTGTTTCAACCTTCGCCGTCGGCGTTTCCGTGCCATCAGCTTTGTATGCTTATCTGTCTTCTACCCATTCTGCTTTGACTCCTGCCACCTGTGCCGCTCTCGCAGACACTATTATATACGATACCGATACCCATTCTTTGGCCTACAAGCCTGTTGCTAGGAAGGTTCGCGCCATGCCGGCCCCTCTGACGGAGGAGTTCTGTGTACACCGAGTTCTTCCTGATGACCCTTTAGTCAGCATGTCCGAGCTCCCCATTCATCCTTCCGATTTCATACCCGGTTCCCATTTTACCCAAGAGCATGCTGACGCTTTAGATCTCGATCCTGCGAATTGGCTATGGCCAGAGGAACTCAAACTCGTCCGATGGCTCATACAAGTCCATGAAGAAGCGTTTGCTTGGGTGCTGACGGAACGTGGAAGATTTGATGAGCGATATTTCCCGCCAGTCAAGATTCCGACTGTGCCTCACACCCCCTGGGTACTCTGCAATATCCCCATTCCACCAGCTATCTACGACGGTGCCCTCCAAATCATCAAAGATCGCATCGCGTCAGGCGTATACGAACCTTCTGTCGCATCTTACTGTTCCCGCTGGTTCTGCATCCTCAAGAAAGACGGGAAGAGCCTCCGCCTCGTCCACGACCTCCAGCCACTCAACGCTGTCACCATCTGCGACGCTTCCGTCCTGCCACTTGTCGAACACTTGGCAGAATCATTTGGCAGTTACACCGTATACTCCATGATGGACCTGTTTGCTGGCTACGACCAACGCCCCCTTCATCCCGACTCCCACGACCTCACCAGCTTCATGACGCCCCTCGGTCCTCACCGCCTCACTACCGTTCCAATGGGGTATACGAATGCCATCCAGATCTATCAGGGCGACATGTGCTTTGTGCTGAAGGACGAGATGCCCCATCATATCTCCCCATTTATAGATGATGTCCCAGTCAAGACGGTGGAGACCTGTTATCAGCGTCCCGACGGAACCTACGAGACAGTCCCCGGGAATGACGGGATCTGCCACTTCATTTGGGAACATCTGGGGGTTGTTAACCGTATTTTGCAGCGTTTTCAGAATCTCAGGATCACAGTGTCGGCAAAGAAGTTCGTGCTGGCGGCACCTGACGCCACTATTGTCGGCCACAAGTGCACGATAGACGGCCATGTTCCGCACGAGGACTGCATTCAGAAGATTCGTGATTGGCCAGAATGCCGCAACCTCACAGAAGTACGAGGTTTCCTCAGGACCTGTGGGGTGGTACGTATCTTTATCAAAGATTTCGCTAAAATTGCCCACACGCTGGTCAACTTGACGTGGAAAGGGGTTCCGTTTGAGTGGGCCGATGCCCAGCAGGACGCGATGATTCGTCTCAAGGATGAGATCATTAAGTCCCCCACGCTCTGCCATCTTGATTATGCGAGCGGATGGGAGATAGTGTTCGCAGTCGATACCTCAGTGATCGCCGTTGGGTACATTTTGTCACAGCTGGGAGCTGACGGAAAGCAGTACCCGAGCCACTTTGGGTCGATATCTCTGACCGAAGCTGAGAGCCATTACTCTCAAGCAAAGCTAGAATTATTCGGTTTGTTTTGGGCATTGCGTGCCATCCGCACTTTTATCTTTGGTGTTACGAACTTGATGGTGGAGATGGACACCAAGTACATCAAAGGGATTATCAACAATCCCAATCTCCAGCCGAACGTGACCATCAACAGATGGATCGCCGGCATCCTTCTATTTCAATTTCGTCTTGTTCACATCCCCACCAATCGTCACGCTGGTCCCGATGGCCTGTCCCGTCGTCCCCCATTGGACAAGGACCCGCCGGAGGACGTTGATTTTGAAGATTGGTTGGATGACGCTTACTCTTTTGCCGTCGTCCTTCTGAACGAGCACATTCCGTCTTTTCAATCCCCCCTTTTGCCAAAGGATACCCTCCCGTTTCCTTCCATCCCTTCCGCACCGCCGGTTGCGGCATATCATTCGCCTTGGCCCGCCGCCACCTTGTCCGTTTCATCCCGCCACATTCATTCCTTGCTCACCGATGTAGCTTCCGGCGCCCCATTTCACACCATTCCGCGCTCGTCAAAGGCGAAGGCCAAAGACGAGCGCATTGCACTCATCCATTCATTTCTAGAGACTTTGGAACGGCCGCCGCAGCTTTCCGACCGCGACTACGCCGCCTTCATCACTTCCGCCCGGCACTTCTTTGTGCTTGACTGCCGTCTCTGGCACCGTGAGCCACACGGCCGGCATCAACTAGTGGTGTTGGAAGACCGGCGGTACGGACTCATTAAAGAGGCCCACGATGACCTCGGGCACAAAGGTGTCTACACCGTCCGTACCCGCCTTCTCCTTTGCTTCTGGTGGCTGATGCTCGTCGATGATGTTAAGTGGTTCGTCCACATGTGTCATGAGTGCCAGCTCTGACAGACGCAGCGGCTGCATCTCCCGCCGACCGTCCCGGTAGTTGGTGGCCTATTTCACAAGGTCCACATCGACACCATGCTGATGCCCCGTTCCGGCAGGTATCGGTATATCATGCATGCCTGCTGCTCACTCACTGGGTACCCGGAATGGTGTATGTTACGTTCCAAGAATGCTGCCGGCATTGCTGCTTTTATTTTCAAGGATATCTTGTGTCGATGGGGCCCTGTGGCCGAGATTGTTACTGACAATGGTTCCGCATTTGTACAGGCCGTCGACCTGCTCGCCGAGCGGTACCATGTCCGCCACATACAGATCAGCCGATACAATTCACAGGCCAACGGGATCGTCGAGCACTGTCATTTTGATGTCTGGAAGGCCATCATGAAGAGTACCCCGGAGGAGGCCCCTTGGCATCATGCCATGCCCTCCGTGTTTTGGGCAGAATGGGTAATGATATCGAAGGCGACTGGTCTCTCGCCGTATTTTATGGTGCACAGCGTCGAGCCACTGTTTCCGTTTGATCTCACCAAGGCGATGTTTCTCGTTCCGTTGCCCGATACTCATGTTCTTTCGACATCGGAACTTATAGGTTGGCATGCCTGACAGCTGCAGAAGCAGCAAGAGGACCTGGAGAAAATCCAGGAACGAATCTTGCTAGCACGCTACAAGTTGGCGGTGCACTTCGAGACCGTGCATAGGAACCGTATCCGTGACCAGGTCTTCCCGCCGGGACACTTGGTGCTCGTTCGGAACTCCAAGGTTGAGAAGGAACTGAACCGAAAGACAAAGCCGCAGTACCTCGGACCGATGGCCATCGTTCGCCGAACGACCGGTGGTTCGTATGTGCTGGCCGAGTTAGACGGAACGGTATCCAAGTTGCAGTTCGCAGCCTTCAGGCTCGTACCATATCACACACAGTCCCGGATCCGCATACCGGTGACATCATCGGTCAATGAAGACAAGAGCACCTCGGAAGGAGAAGAAGCAGAAGAGTATGACGAAGAAGAGGCCGTCTCTGTTGGTTCTGCTGATTCCAAATGAACTATACCCGATATACCGTCATTGTACGATACCCTTCCATCCCGGTTTTCGCCCGGTGCCTCTGTTCCATCCCAGGTTTAGACCGGCATCTCATTCCCTGTCAATTCCATCCTGAGTTTCATTCGGAGGTTACTGTCTCATCTCACTCATTCCGTCCCATCTAATATTCGATAAAGTATATACCGCCTCCCGTTCCGTCTTCATCTCATACTACCACAAAACACCTAAAAACACACAGAAAACAGAAATGAAAAACAAAGAACACCACCTACGCCTTCATTTCACTCATTCCGTTTATTACGCCGATAATACCTGCGACGTGCCGCTCTTCAGACTTCTTCCATGTGCCCGGCGTCACACCCGTTGGGGGTTCCACTACCAAGATACCCATAGATTGATAAAAACGACCGGAGCCTTCCGTCCCCACCGACCCTGTGCATTCCGTTTGATTTTCTCTTGTTTCACCTTGATTCCGCCTATTGACACTCCTTATTTTTCTTACCTTAGTACCGATGGGACAGACATGGGCATCAATCGGGCTCACACACAGACGGGATGGAAACAAGCTTGGAATGCTACTATGGGGGTGTACAAGGCGAAGAGAGCGACTATGGCCTACCGGTTCACTGCCAGTCCGTCAGCCCCATTTGCTGCTTCAAGGCCACCAGGCCCGCAATCGTGTCGTGCAGGGCAAGTTCCTGGTTGCGGTTCGCCATCATCAGTGCCCACAGATTCGCCTCCACTCGAGCAAACTGCTCTGCGGCTTCTCGTTTCACCGCTGCCGTCTGTGCTGAGTCCGCCACCACCAGTTCTGTTGCCATTGTGGAGGGTCCCGCGACCGCCTTTGATGGCCCCACAGCAGCCCACACTGGTTGAGCCGGTTCCACCTCCCATGCCTTCGCCTTTGTCTTGGGCTTCTCCGGCGACGTGTCGATCTCCACCTCTCCTCGGGCTATGGCCTCCAGGATTTCTGGCGCCAGGCGGGCTACAGGTTTTAGTGGTCAGTATGACCGGATACGAGCAATATAGCGCTTACCGTGCATGCGACCGGCTTGCTCTATGAGTTTCGGCTTGCCCTTGCCGGTCACCGTGGCTTTCTCGCACCGAACCTTCCTGTGCTGACACAGGTCGCATGACCCACCGACCCTCCCACAGCACAGGCTCCACAGACAGGCGCAGACAGCACATGGCGTGCCGTACAGCACCCAGCCCTTCCGTTCTGGGTCAGGTTCGTCGACCGCAACGATCTCCACCTTGTTTTCGTCATCATCGCTGTCGTCGGTGGCCGGGGCATTCCTGCGTGGCCTCTGCTCGGTGGTCAGTATGGCAAGACCTGTTCGGCTGGTCACTCACCTTTGTAGGCCAGGGAGCTCATTTCTGCATCTCCACCCAAACCTCCTGCATTGACGTTGATGGCATCGTCCTTGCCGTCCCGCTCACCTTCTTCCCGCCAGCCTCACTCTTGTCGTCGCCCACCGAACCTTTGTCTTTGCCAGGTTCAGCTTCCGCCTTGTCTTCCATTGCGCTCACCGCCCTCTTCTCTGCTGTGCTCGCGCAGCTGCCCTTCTTCGCCGTTACCGCTGCTGCTGTTGCCGCCACTACCGCCTCGGCGGCCGCTGTCTCTATCGCCGCCGCTTCTGCTGCTGTGGCTTCTTTGGCATGCTGCCTGTTGCATTGGTACCAGGTGTAACGTGCCTGGTGAGCTTCAGTGAGCTCCTTCCGTTCCTCATCGTTTGGCCTGACGACGAGACCGACATCTCGGGCAGCCACCATCGCCCTTGAGAATGCACGCTGGAGTAGGTTAGTTCGGACCCAGCGAGTAGTAGGCAACCACGCACCTCCACCAAGGACCATTCCCTCATTCAGAGGCGTTGGTCCTCCTCCAGCTCATCCTTATCATCGGGGCATATTGGCTTGCACCAGAGCGGCCTCCAATGCAGCACGATAGGCCGTCTCGGCGTCCTTCCACAGGTTGGCTTCGGGTGCTGCCACACCTTCCAGATCACGTAAAAACGCGTGCGTGTCATCGTTGGATATGGGGGAAATGATGGCCATGGTGGTGCCGAGAGTGGTAGTTGTTGAGGGAGAAGAGAGAAGTTGTGGTTGAGGGTTGCATTGTGGTCGACGCGTGTCGGCAACGCAAGCTCCGACGGGTTACATAAGACAATGGGTGCCTGACTGGGGACAGTCAGTCGCTAAGTCCCCTGCAGGTGTAGGGAGCACTGGCTCCCTAGTACTGAAATCCCCCGTTTCATTAGCTTCTGACAACCAGTCATCCTCATCATTCCATCCCGCACACGTTCCACCGTCTGCCGCACGCATCCCGTCTCACCTCGTCTCATTCCATCACTTACTGCTCAGTCACACCAAACGGAACCATTGTTCTGTGGCCGAAGAAGACTGTCCCAAGCCTGCAAGATGTCCTGTTCCTGTCGGTAAGTGCTCCTGCCCCACACTTCTATCACAGACACTGTAGAATAGCGTCGCCATCATGTATCCATCCAACGGAACCTACTTAGAATCTCTTTTCTTTCTTTCTCGTGTGTCTCACAGTCTCAGGGATGCCTGGGACTATAAACTAGTGTACCTATGTACGTAAGAATCCATCTTTTACCTCTCCCGCTATTTTGTACGACCTCGCCGACACTCGACAATGTCTACAGTACGACCACCGCTGCCGCCATTTCTACCATTCCGCCACCGTTTACCGCCATCCGTCACCACTGTACCTCTCAAACCTGTCGGGAAGGTTGTATACCGCTCCAACGCATTTTTGAGCTGTCGGAACACCCGGTTCCAGCTCGGAACCAGTAGGTTTTAAGTCCTAAAAAAGCATAGAACCTCACCTTTGTACTCTGAGTCCCTTGGGAAGAGTGTATTGCGCCTCCCTCATTTCTACTGACCTCACCTGTCACTTCAGACAGGTTTACTGTTTTTCACCACTCAACCCAGAGGAGTGAAAAGCTTGTGAGGAATTCACTCTAGAGAACATTAAAGCAGGGAAGATTCGTCAGTTGACCGCCCCCCAAGCCTCCCCCTTCTTCTTTGTAGCAAAGAAGGATGGCAAACTTCGCCCCTGCCAGGACTACCGCTACCTTAACTTGCACACTGTCCGGAATGCTTACCCTCTCCCCCTTATTTCCAATCTCATTGACGGTTTCAAAAACGCCAGATATTTCACCAAGTTTGACATCCGATGGGGCTATAACAATGTTCGCATCCATGAGGACGACATCTGGAAGACAGCTTGGGTAAATTTGGAAGGACTCTGGGAGCCCTTGATCATGTTTTTTGGTTTTGTCAATGCCCCATCTCATTTCCAAGCCCTTATGAAGCACATCTTCCAGGATATGATCGCAGAAGGATGGTTAAAAATTCACATGGATGACTTAGGATTTGGAACTGATGACCTTCTCCTCCACCAGGAACGAACTCGGCGAGTTCTGCAATGACTAAGGGAAGAGAAAATGTACCTCAAGTTGTCCAAATGCTCCTTTGACCAGGACCACATGGAATACTTGGAAATGGTAGTTCGCCACAACTCAGTCCACCTCGATCCTATTAAACTTGACACCATCTCTTCCTGGAAACCCCCCTCCAATGTCAAAGGAGTACGATCATTCTTAGGTTTCTGCAACTTCTACCAATGCTTCATACCCAACTTTTCCTCTATCACTCACCCTCTCATCAATCTCACCAAATCCTCCTCCACCTGGAAATGGGATGCTGACCAGAAAGCTGCCTTTTGTTCCCTTCAATTGGCCTTCATGTCCCAACCAATCCTCTCCATGCCTGACCTGAATAGGCCCTTCTCTATCATGACTGACGCCTCCCTCGTGGCCTCTGGAGGAATCTTACTCTAAGTAGATGACAATGGAGACCTCCACCCCTGTGCCTACCTCTCCCAAACCTTCTTCCCAGCTGAATGAAACTATGGCATCTATGACAGGGAACTTCTGGCTGTTATCCATGCTCTTACGGCTTGGAAACACTACCTCCATGGCACTGGGCACCCCATCACTGTCATTACCAACCACAAAAACCTCTCTTACTTCCACCAACCTCAACATCTGAGTAGACGCCAGGCCCGATGGCTCCTTTTCCTCCAGGACTTTGACCTACAGTTCAAACATGTTTCTGCCTCTCAGGTCACCCCAGCTGACATCCTATCATGATTTTCCTACCCTCCCACTATCACTGATAATGAAGATGTCACACTTCTCCCAAATCACCTATTCGTCTGAACCCTTGACGCCTCCATCACCTCTAAACTTGCATCTTCCACCCCCTCTGACCCTTTTGTCCTCACTGCCCTGCAATGACTTGCTGACTTGGACACCCCTCTCACCCGCTCTCACCTCTCCGACTGGTCTTATACCGACAACCAGTTGTATTACCGAGGCTGCCTCTATATCCCTGCTCCCCTCTGCCACAATCTTGTGGCCCACCTACACTCCTCCCCCAGTTCTGGACACGGTGGCATTTTTCGCACTCAGGCTCTCATACAGCATGACTATTGGTGGCTGGGCCTTGCCTCCTTTGTCCACAAATATGTCCTGGGTTGCCCCACTTGTCAAGCGAACAAGGTCAATACTCATCTGACTGTCCTGGCACTGTCCCCTCTTCCCTCCTCTGCTACTCACCCCTTCCAACAGATCTCCCTTGACCTCATCATGGATCTGCCCCCTTCCGACGGCTTTGATTCTATTTTGGTTGTGGTCGACCATGGACTCTCGAAGGGGGGTATTTTCATCTCTTGTACCAAAACCATTGATGTAGCAGGCGTCACAGCACTCTTTTTCTGCCATATTTACCCTTGATTTGGACTCCATGACAGAGTCATCTCTGATAGAGGGCCCCAATTCGCATCCACCTTCAGCCTAGAACTGGCTAGACTCCTCAGTATGACGTAGCCTTATCTTCGCCTTACCACCCTCAAACCGATGGCCAAACCGAGCATCTCAATCAAGAACTTGAAATGTACCTCCGTATCTACTGCCAAGGTTCTCCCACGCCTTGGTCTCAATTTCTTCCTACTGCCGAATTTGCACACAACTCCTCCCCCCACTCTTCCACCCACCAATTGCCATTCTACCTCATGATGGGATATGAACCCCGCTCATATCCACCCCTGGGAAAAACCTTCCTTCCTGCCCTAGAACAACGTATGACCACCCTGGATGAAGCAAGGAAGAAAGCCCTCACCGCACATGAGAAGGCATGCCTCATCATGAAGGATAGAGTCCGCTCAAAATTCGTCCCCTGGAAACAAGGAGACCGAGTCTGGCTGGAGGCCAGAAATCTCCAATTCCCTGGAGCACATTCTAAGCTCTCCCAACAATGCCATGGTTCCTTTCTCATAGAAAAAGTCATTTCCCCTCTCACCTATCGACTGAAACTCCCCCCAACCTGGAAAATTCACCCTGTCTTCCATGCTTCTCTCCTTTCCTCTTTCAGAACTACTACCAAACATGGAACCCCATTTCTAGAACCACCCCCGGAGGATATAGACAGAGATGAAGAATACGAAATCAAAATGATTCTAGCTCATTGCGGATTGCGCCGAAGAAGACAATTCTTAGTCAGATGGAAGGGGTATTCGTCGGCTGAAGACACCTGGAAACATGAAGAAAATTTGGAACATTCCCAGGAACTTCTCAATGCCTATAAGACTGACCACTCCCTGGAATTCCCCCCATCACCATCCTCCTCCACCTAACAACATGTCATTGCTGTCTTCCTATGTATCTTCCCCCTCCCCCTCCCCTGAACCCCACTCCTCCCCCATACCTCCCGACGCACCCCTCCTACCCATTCCCGAAGAATTTCCCATCAACCTCAATTGTCTGCAGGTTGACCAGCTTCGTATTGTCCTAGCTACCATCTTGGAAAGCCCCACCCTCACTTTTGCCTTGGAACAGTCCACAGTCTTCCCTGGAACCACTCTCCTCCCCCCATTGGCCAATGTTTATCGATCCATTGCCCTCAGTCACTTCCACCTTGCGAACTTTCCCCTTGTAGAACCATGCTCTCAAGCATATGATTCTCTGACTCAAGGGATGGTGGAATCGAGTAACCTGGTTCTGGATCTATTAGCAGCCGAAGGACTTGGTACACTGCTGGATTTCCTCCCTCCCAACCTCCTTTGTCCCCATATCCGCCCCATTCTTGAACTCCTCTCTGGCCCCAACCTCCATTACTATCTCCGCCCCCCAAGCTACCATCGAGACCCCATCCCTCATGGTACTTCTATCTCCCTAGCTGACTGCTTATCTTCTCCACCCCTCCTCCCATCTGATGTCCAGGAAGCCGAACAACAGCAGTTCTTTCAGGACAGGCGGCACTCGTCTCCCTTTGCAAGCATTCGCACCAACTGGAGGGGACTTCCTCGCACCCAAACCATCCCCTCTTCCCCTCACATCGACAACAAGGCTGTGCCTCTCCCTGTTTGCCTGCCTTCGCCTTCCCCCCTCATTACAGGCCCCCCTGATCGGACATGTTTTGTTTGTGGCACCTCTGACCACTGGAGGATCTACTGTCCCCAGTATCAATGCCCATACTGTAACCACCTATCCCCTGGTCATTCCCAAGCCTCCTGCCCCAATTGTCATTGTAACCACTGTGATTGCTTAGGCCACATTGTGGTGAACTGTCCTTTTTGGGAGGCGACCTCCCCCCTTGAAGCGGGTGTGCCGGTATCAGGAGAGGAGGATGCCTGGAATGAGAGGTACGATGGTGACTCTACCTCTGATTGGTTTGAACAGGATGGAGAACAAAGAGAGGAAGGGGATCAAAGGGCTGCCAGTGCACCCAGAAATTAGGAGAATGCATCAGAAGTGGTACCTCCGCCTTAGTGAGGGGGTAATGTTACATTTTATCTGTCTATTCTTCTTTCCTTTCCTTCCTTTACACCTATATGTACATTTATCTGTCCTAGGACTCATCCTCATCATCCTCAAAGCCTTATGGTATATGCTTGTCCATGTTCTTTGCCTTTTTGTCTCACTTTTCCTTCTCATCGCATGGCATCTCTGCTGTGCTGTTTCCTAGTTACCATTTTATTCTATCAGAACATTCTGATGCTATGGGCACTGCCCTGACAGTTATTGTTCTTTCCAATGCTTCTCCACAGCACCTTCCTTGTTTATCTTAATCCTACACCTGCCCTAACATACACTGGATGTATATAAGGACTATGAATTAGCTTGGGGAATCCCCAGCTAAATCTGCACAATCCTACATAGTGTTTCAGCATTCTTCGAGTGATTGGCCCACAATCTCTCTTAGTATCCCTCTCGAGGCAAACTACAGTAGCTCTGCATTAGTGAGCAACTTGTGAACATGTAGACTTCATATTGCTTTGCCTTACAGCTTGCACTGCATCATACCTAGCGTAACACTATCAGCTTCGAGCTTTGGGACAGTGTAAAGATCTTCTTTGGTAGTAGGCTCCATAATGACAGCGGGGCTCATAACCTGTCAAAGGTTACAAGTTGTCTAAACAAGTGAACTCAGTGCAGTTCGGGGCGAACAAGCTGCTTGCATTCACCTAAACAAGTGAACTAATCAGATAGTAAGTAAACAGTAATACAAGCATAGAATATCAGTATCATACCTCAGCGCGGTTCGGGGTGAATGAGCTGAGGCAATGGTGTGGTATCATATGGGTTAAATACTCTATGGATAAGGTACGAGTAGGTATGAACAGTCGAAGTAAAACATTATTGGCTCGAAACAAAAGATTGTCAGTCAAGGTAGTTATGTATGGGATCACCTGTCCTCATCACATTACAACAGCTGCACAACACGGCGGCTGGACCTCATCTGACACACCAGACATACAGCAGTACAGATCTACAGTATCACAGACACACAGTAGACAACCCACACAGACTGACAGATGCTACAGATATCACAGGGGCACAGAGATACAGTACACAGTCCCACAGACTAGTACAGACTGGTACAGAGGTACAGACCTACAGTATCACAGACACACAGTAGGCAACCCACAGACTGACAGATGCTACAGATAGTCACAGGGGCACAGAGATACAGTACACATTAGTAAAACACTGAATTAGAATAGA
>JBBPKK010000251.1:0-35556 GCA_038089215.1 Tylopilus vinaceipallidus
GTGGGATGGACGTCAACAGAGGGCTAGTGGGCGGTGCTCGTTTGGAGACTATTGGAAATATCGTCTACGGTGAGATTATCCTAGGGCCTTCTGTTGCGTATCCTCACTCTTATCACAAGGCGCTCTGTTCGTTGGTCCCCCTACCATCACCAACTCGGTTGGTTAATGTCTACACAGAATGGCCGCAGTCAACCTCGTTATCGTTGTCGAGTCTATCCGGTCATTGTTGTCCCAAGAGACCGACAAGGCGTTTCATCTTGCTTCTATACTAGCGGTAGCGGTAGCTCTAGGTAACTGGAGCGTATTCCGGCTGTATCGAGATTGACTCCTTGTTCAACCCGACACGACAGGGGTCAAAATTTTACTCTTCCTCTACTGCCATACGCTTCGCTCCAAGTCTAGTCAGGTTCATGTTCTTTGGGAGGATCATCGAAACGACATAGCTATCAACGGTTTCGGTATGCTGCTACGCTGCTTGTGTCTGGTCCTATGCCGAAGTTACATCAGGGATCCTCATGTCTGCCGGTGGCAGCCGACTGCGATGGTGGTTGGATCCTGTCGGTGGATTCCTGGTACGCCATTTGCAGTATGACTTGGCCCAGCTCATAACTCTGCATAGATCGCCACGGGTGTCATCATAGCATGGACACATACGATCTACGAGCAATTCGGCCTCTTGGCGGGGAAATCAGCACCACACGACTTTATCCAGCTCGTCATTTACAAGGCTACCACGTTCAGCACAGAGATAGACAAGATTGATACTGTTCGCGCGTATCATAGTGGCCCAGTAGGTTCTTCTTCCGGGGATCTGCTGTCCGGTGATGCCCACTTGTCAGGCGTATTTCGTCGAGGTCGACATAGTCATGGACGCCTCAACGCCACTATGGAAAGCACACGACGTTTCGCAGCTGCTGCAAGATAAACTCGAGGAATTGCCCAATGTCGAAAGGGCGTTTGTCCACGTTGATTACGAAACTACGCACGCACCCGTACGTCTGTCCCGCCTGCTGCCCGTGGTGATGTTCGTGACGGCCGCTCAGGAGCACCGCAAGACTGTATGATATGCGGCTGTGTTCGTCGTGTTTAGTGTGTAGAATCCGAGCATGTGAAATTAGCGGTTGAGATGTGTTGTTATGTCGAGCAGCGAGTGGCTGGGCGAGTTGACGACGACAAAAGCAGTTTGCTGTGTCGTTCGCTTGCGAGGGCCGCTTCGACTCCACCGCCGTCCGAGTGATTTGTCACGCGACCCGAGACACATTTAACTTGCCCTTCCACCTGCCCCGCCCAGGCACGCCATGGTGAGCACCTCCCGGCGACCCCACCCCGCCCATCCCTCACCACGTCCTGCAGGAGGCCAGACACCAGGACCCCGAAGAGTTCTACGTCAGACAAGACAGGATCGGTATGGCCCCCTCGTCTCTTCCTGTGCCGGGCGATTCACGGCCTGCACAGGCAAGGGTTCCTTCGGAGAGGTTTTCAAAGGGTGCGTCTCCCCTTGGTGTCCCCCGCCCTCGCTTTCGCTGATCGATCCCCCAGGTACGACAAGAGGACCCAGAAAACCGTCGCCATCAAGATCATCGACCTCGAGAGTGCAGAAGATGAGATAGAGGACATCCAGCAGGAGATTCAGATCCTCTCCCAGCTGGACTCTCCCCACGTAACCAAGTTCGTGCGATCATGTTTGTGTCACCTGGTGCGGACGGGGTGAGATTGACGCGTGACGCTTCTTGATGCAAGATATCACGGTTCGTACCTCAAGGGTTCCAACCTCTGGATAGTCATGGAGTAGGTGTCCTCGTCGCATCATTTCCTTCTCTCATATGCGCGCAGGTATTGTTCGGGTGGCTCGTGTTCTGATCTGGTACGATCGTCCTCTCGATGGAGCGTCGTTCATTGAACGCGTCCTAGATGAAACCGGGAGTCTTCAGAGAAGAGTACATCGCTATCATTGTCCGAGAGCTTCTGCGTGGACTGGATTATCTCCATACAGAGGGGAAACTCCATCGTGACATCAAAGGTGCCTCTCATCCCACTTCTGTCCACACTACCTGAGGAGTCTCGCCCAATACAGCTGCCAACATCCTCTTGTCTGCGACGGGAGACGTCAAGCTAGCAGATTTCGGTGTCTCGGGGCAACTTTCTGGAACTCTATCTGCCAAGAAGAACACCTTTGTGGGTACGCCTTACTGGATGTCTCCAGAGGTGATCAAGCAGAGTGGATACGATCATAAAGCGGACATTTGGAGTCTCGGAATTACCGCCATCGAGCTTGCAAAGGGAGAGCCACCATATGCAGAGTTACACCCCATGAAGGTGCGCGACCATGGCCCCTCAACTTGCCCAAGGGCATGCTGAGCATCGCCTTTAGGTTCTTTTCCTCATTCCAAAGAACCCCCCGCCCCAACTGGATAACCAATTTTCCAAACCATTTAAAGATTTCGTGGCCTATTGCCTACAACGAGATCCACGCGATGTATGTGTCACGTCCTCTCGCGCCTTTTCCACCTCGTGTCCTTGTGTAACCCGGGGTTCAACAGCGTCCGGCAGCTCGCGAACTCTTGAAACACAAGTTCGTGCGGATGGCCAAGAAGACGAGTTATCTCACGGAATTGATCGAACGTCACGAGCGGTGGAGGGCAGAAGGAGGAGAGCGACTCGAAGAAGAGGAACAAGCCGTGGACCAGGAGCTGTACGCTGCGTCCGATCCTGCCGTTCAATCTTGGTCCTGATATTTTACGTTATACGCCTCACAGCCCTGCTAGTGGCGACCCCGAAGATCTATGGGACTTTGGCACCGTCCGACACGCCGGACGAACGGTCGGGCGTGCCAACAGTTCGATCAAGGTCTCAGGGCCGCCTCTGACTTGGGAAATGGACGGCTCGGGACGTGCGGACACCTCGTCTTCCATCTCGTCCAAGCGTGCCTCGAGCTCGTCGTCCAAGGCGGACCTTCCGCTACTCCCATCATCACCGCCGTCCGCCGCGCGTGCTTCGAGTGTGTACGAGCAGGCGACCGTTAGACACATGCCTCCGGGTGGCTTGCCGCCTACCACTAATGGCCGGGAGGCGCACAGCCGGGAACCGTCGGGCGAAGACGATTACGATGGCGACCACTATGGCGCTACGTACCCTAGGAGTGGGAATCCCATCGAGCAGAAGCGAGACGTAGAGGACGAGGACGAGGACTTGCCTGATACAACGATGCTCGATTCGGTTATCTTGCCCGCCATAGCTTCGGTAGGCGATTTCCATGATGTCGTTGCATGTCCCACTCATACCTGCCCCTCAGTTATTCCCTCGTGTTTCGACACAGGAAGCACGGGTGGCGCTCAGTGCGCTGCAACGCGCGTTCACGGAGGCAGAACGTATCATACCCGGCGTCACGCTAGAACTCGTCAATGAGATCGTCGACTCTGTAGAGCGGGTCGAAGAGGATCAACAGTGAACCAGCAAAAGGAAGTAGAGGGGTCGCGATCAATGTTATTAAATTTCGTTTCTTGACTTGTGTTTGCTTTTTCATTTTGACCTTTTTTTGTTGTTGTCCACGCATCACATTTCGGACTCTCACCTAATCCTACTACGAGCAAGCGCAGAGCAGTATTATAACGGGCCCGCGCGCGCCCGTCTTGACTGTATACCATGTAACTTCTGATCGAACGGGGACTTGCTGAAGCGACGTATTATGCACACGGTGGGGACCGAGTCATCTAATCACCATCGCGAGAGCGCAGCCAACAAGGTACAGCAGTAGCATTGCTCGGCCTACACAATCCCTACACAGTACACAAGTCTACGGAAACAGCAATCTTGCACATGCGATCCGAGAGCAACAGAAAAGAGACCATAGCGCAGAAACCGGTGCGGTTCCCAAACACAGACGTGCAGAGAGCGGAACAGAGCATCATCTGCCGACATGGATAAAAGGCACCCAAGACAAAAAAGGCGCGCCAGCCTCACGCAGACGCCGGACGGCACCATGCAGCGCTTCCGCCGCCTGCGTGCTGTCCGGCGCCTGGCTGCCGTCCCGAAAGAGGTGCGCGTACACGTCCCTCGCCACGCTGGGCGCGTCCCGGTCCGCGATGGACCACATCGTTGCGATGACGCCGCCGTACCCCGCGAGGAGCATCCCCGCGGCGAGATGGACGGCTTCCTCCACGAGCGGCGCGTGCCCCTGTGCGGTCTGACACGCAGAGAGGAACGCGAGGCCGCCCCGGGCGCGCGACAGGCCGATGACGTCGGAGAGCGTCAGACGCTGGCCGTCTGCGAGGCACAGGCCACTGTCGAGTGGCCGTGCGGGATCTTGCACGCCGTGACACGCAAAGTGGACCCAGTCGGCCCGCGCCATCAGCGCCGTGACCTCGGTAAGGGTGCCGTGCGCAGGTTCCTCGAGGGTGACGAAAGGACAAATGGCAGACTGCGTTCGGATGTGTTCGATCTCTTTAGGCACAGAGGCTAGCGTGCTGAGACCGTCTGTCGGTGGCTGAGGGACAGCAAGGAGGCGAATGTTGGCTGAGGGAGTGTCCGAGGTTTTCAGAGCAGGCTGCGCAAGTGCGGAGAGGATTGGTATGTAGGAGGAGATGACAAAGTCAGAAAGCCTTGAGCCCACCTCAGGGGTATCGTAGATACCGGCAGCGTGTATCGGAAGGAAAGCAAAGGGCCCAGTCGGACACCAAAAGATACGAGTCAATTTCTCGGTATTGGATGGGGGGATCTGAGGTGTTGTAAATCGTGTTAACAAGCATCAAGCATAAGTCCGAGATGACCGACGTACCGAAATGCCAAGAGCCCGTAAAACAGGATTCACGGCTCTCGACCAAAGATATGCCAAAATTGTCCGAAACAGATCGTCGGGTTCGTAGCCTTCAGTTGCTTGTCGTTTAAATTTGACCGCCCTATCTCTGCGTTTGATGTCGTCCTCCAGCAAGATATCAAGCAGATGCTGAGATACGGGATCCTCTTCGGAAATAAGTGCGGAAATATCACTGCGCGAAATAACAAGGTTATTGCGCTCAAGCAATAAACGGAGCAAGCCCTGCAGGAATTCCACTTCTCGATATCTAATGCCAGGCAGGGGAAGGGGGATGGCGTTATCCAACCCCACCACGACAATCAACGCATCACATCGCTCTTCACTGGCATTGAGGTAAACAACAGGTCCCGAGTACGCCAATGCAGCGAGCTGCTCAATTGTTTTCGGGAGTAAGAACCGCTCAAAACCAGGCAATGATCGTATTTCGGCAAGGAATCTTTCCCGCGTGAGGGCAAGGTTGTGGCGTTTCTGAACCTCTTCCTCAAACGGTGCAATGCCAGCGTCTGAGCTCGTTCTGTACCTGTGAGATTTGGTATTATCACTAGCGTTAATGTGCTCTAGCTCTCGGGAGATTTGTTGGAATTGGTTTGCGAGGGATGCATGTTCCACGCGGAGCTCGTCAACTGGTGTACGAAGCTGCAGGAACTGACTCCAGACGACTGAACGTCCTTGTTCGAGCCACGTGACAGCCAGTTCAGGATTGTCAGCCTCAAGGGCGGCTGCAGCCGCATAGCGTACCGCACCAGCAGCCGTAAGGAGTACATGGTGTCGTTCTGTAAGTGGGAGTCCAAGCCATGCTAACTGTGGAATGAGGTTGATGGACATGGTACATGCGTCAAGGAGAGCTCGTGAATCGCTTTCGAGGCGCGCCGACAGCATCCATCTGCGAGCAGCATTAAATCGGACGGAAATGGGGCCCGTTGAGGCGCATGCTGCCAATGAGAAGTGCAGAGTAGCAGCAGAGAGGTGGGAAAGATCATGGGAGTGCTCGAAACATCGCATAAGTGCATTCCCGACATTGTTTAGCCTGGCTGACTTGTTGGGGTGGCCATCGGGTGTGAGACCGACTGCTTCCTCAAAGATCGAAATAGACCTCTCGATATCAGCATGGTCCCTGGTATGTCTGAAGCGATGATGTAACGCGCTCCCGAGGTTGGTCAACCCAGTTGGCTTGTTAGGATGGGGAGTGGGGGTGAGATGCACGGCCTCCTCAAGAATCGAAATACACTTGTTGATGTGAGTAAGGTCATCATTACCAATACGCTCAACGAGATCCAACATTGAGCTCCCAAGGTTGTTCAAGAACCCCGGCTTTTCGGGGTGGCCATCCGGAGTGAGATACACTGCTTCCTCATACGCCGAAATAGATCTCTTGATGTCTTCCGAGTCACCGAGACGCTCAAAGCGACCCAATAACGAATTCCCTAAATTGTTTAACAAACCTGGCTTACCAGGATGGTCGTCGGGAGTGAGACACGTTGCCTCTTGAAACACCGAAATGGATCTGTTGATATCCGCAAGGTCACCAAGATGTTCAAAACGTCGAAGCAATGAGTTCCCGAGGTTGTTCAACTGAGGTATCTTGTTCGGATCGCTGTCGGTAGTGAGATGTACCGCTTCCCCCTTCATCGAAATGGATTTATTCATGTCGGCGAGGTTACCGAGGCGCTCAAAGCGCCTTAACAGAGAGCTCCCAAGGTTACCCAGCCGACTTGGCTTGTCGGGATGGTCACGAGGAGTGAGATGAAGTACCCCCTCAGTCACTGAAATGGACTTGTCCAAGTCCGTGAGGTCACCGAGGTGTTCAAAGCGGCTCAATAATGAGCGTCCAAGGTTATTCATTCGTCTCAGTTTGTCGGAATGGTCATTGGGAGTAAGTTGCACCGCGTCTTCAAACATCCAAATGGACCTGCTGATATCCGCGAGATCACCCAGGCGCCGAAAACGGAGGAACAAGGAACTCCCGAGACGGCTCAGCCGAGCTGGCTTGCCGGGATGGCTATTGGGTGTGAGACGTACTAACTCCTCCGACATCAAAATCGAGTTGTGGATGTCGGTGAGCTCACCAAGTCTGTCAAATCGACGAAGTAAGGACTTCTCCAACATATCCAACTGAGCCAATTTGTCAGGATGATCATTGGGTGTGAGACGAACTACCTCCTCCGACGTCGAAATCGACCTATCCATATCCACAGGATCTCCAAGCCGGTCAAACCGACGAAGTAAGGACTTTCCCAGTAGGTGCAACCGGGCTGGTTTGTCGGGATGGACATAGGGAGTGAGAGATGCTGCCTCCTCAAACATCGAAATTGATTTGTTGAGGTCTGCGATGTCATCTTGGCATTCAAATCGACAACATAACGAGACCCCGAGGTTTTTCAGCTGTTCTGGCTTATGGGGATGGTCAACAGGAGTAAGACGTAGTGCCTCTTCTTGCATCGAAATGGACTTATCGATACTTGCAAGGTCCCCGAGGCGGCGAAAGCGATGCATAAATGCATCCCCCACGATGCTTAAGCAAACTGGCTTGTCGGGATCTTCATCGGGAAGGAGTTGAACCGTGTCTTCGAAAGCTAGGATTGCCTCATAGACACCAACAGGCTCGCTGTCGCCATCTAACCGACCATCAAATAACCCCACAAGAACCGATAGGAGTGTAGGCTGATCAGGATCTGAAGCCGACAAATCCAGTGAGCCTGCCCGTGGTTCCCATATCAACTCCTCGGAGTCAACGTTCGTGCTGTCTGTCTGAGGGATGCCAGGCTCCTTCGTCCCAATTGATGTCGAAATCTCAGCCATCTTCAAGGCGATCCAAGCTGCCCGGTACTCATAACTCTCTGCAGAGGAAAGCTCCAGTACTCTTGAGAACGTATTCTCGGCCTCGATCCTGTCTATCCTGCCTCCTTGTCCCTGGGGGCAGGCCAGAAGAGCGAAACCAAGCTGGAGTACCACCATGCAGTAATTTGGGTGGCCGGCATTGCGAAGCTGCAGAGCACGCCGGTACATGTTGATAGGCACATCGAGATTGGGGTAAGAATGATTGGCTCGACAGTGGATGAACGCCGCAGTTGCCAAATTGCACAGTACAGTGGAGTAATCAGGATGATCTGAGGGGCAAATGTTCCAGACACGGTTGAAACAGGCAATTGCTTCAAGGAGATCTCCCTGGTTCTGCAGCTGGCGGTAACGTAAGAGAGCATGATGCCCGGTGTCCGTGAGGTTGTCCAACTCGTTCATCGCATCTGCTTGCTGTTTTCGCCGGATGAGAATGCGTCAACGAAGGTCAACGGATCACTCACCCTAGATTGTGTTGCATCCTCAATGACATCGCAAATGCGTCGCTCAACATTGATTCTGAGAGACGAACCGGTTGGAAGAATTTGGCAATCCAGAAACCTGATGACTAGGAGGATGTGAGAAACTAACAACAGAATGCTAGCGATCACTCACGCCGGAATTGTTCATCGCGATCAAGGAGGTCTCCCACAGTGACCTCCAATTGGCAAAGTAACTCACCATCCCCGACTTTTGGTCCGAGCTCAAAGGAGGCGTATATCTTGATCAGAATGACAGCAGATCGTTCTGATGGTCTTGGACATTGATAAGTAAACCACATCATCCGGACATAGGAGCGACTCACATGAGAATCTCTTCGTTCCATTCTACGATGTCCTTGCCTACGCACACGGGCTTATTTGACGTTCTCCTCGTCTTCCCTTCGATTTCTACGGTAGCAGTGAAGCCTGCCGGTACCCGGCGGAGGCTAGACACAACGTCGGTGGCGTGAATGTCTTTGCAAATGGGTGATTTCAGGTTTTGCCTAACATTTATGCCTTACGAGTTATGAAGACGTGTGAACGACCCATTTCTATTTTTGTATCCGCATCATTCCGGTTCGCATCTTTCCGTAGTACTGCCACCGACAGTCGTATATAAGATTCGCGTCGTACAATGTATTTCCCCACTTTCGGATAGTTATTCATTGCTTTGTCCCACTCGAAGGCTAGACTTAGCTCGAGTCACAAGTAAGTCCTAACATTATCCGAAAGTCATTACCAGTTACCTCTAGCCTTTTCGAGTCGAGCCCCAAGCTCCTCTGAAGAGAAACTACTCTGCTTCTTCATTCCTATCTGCTTACTCTATTCCGCTCTCTCCTGGGTGTGTGTGGTCTTTCCTGCACCTATTCATTACAGATATCGCTCGAGATGTCCTTAGGGACAAATCGGGGAGAACCGAGGCTCTAGTTGCCCGAGCGACTATCCGATCAAGCGTTCCGAGCGATATAGCCGAAGAAGAGTCCTGGAATACCCACTATCTGTCACCCACTCCGCAGGGATTAAACCGAGCTGCTGTGCGCCGGCCCTGTCCAACTGATTTTCGAATCCTTCCGCGAGTAAGCGACTCGTAATCACATTCTTGCCATTCGACGTTGAGCCTCTGCTCCGTCTTCTGAAACTATCATGTCTGACCCCGTATTCGCGATGGGCGAGCTGACTCAGGAAGTGGCGGCGGCCGCAACGACCGACGTCATGACCGGGCAGCAACAGGAAGGTGTGGAGGAGTCGATTCACAACCCTTCTCAAGCCTCGATGCGCCCAGACAAGGGCAAAGGGCGAGCTCCCGAAGAGGATGATTCCCCTCCCACGACCGTGCGACCGACACTGCCCAAAGGACGCATTTATCGCCCCGATGTAAAGCCAATCTGGCAGACCCAGGGTTTCGCCGACTCTAATGAAAACCAAGCCCTCTTATGGACAGAGTGGCGAGATAACTACACCATGTATGGACTGGAGGCCGCGGGCCCTCCACCCAAGATCCTAACGTTTAAGGATGACATGGGATACACGCCGTGTTTTGTGGGCCAGTACTCAGAGGGAGGACCGCCACCTCCTATGCCACAGCCCCAACGCCCTGCCCGATCACCATTTCGCCCCTTGCCGAGAAGGCCTGTTGGGGCCACCTTCTTACAGCCTCCGCAAACGGCGCCCGAGGTCATTTCCCAATCCTATCCGCCCCCTCAGCCCCGGGTACAGTTACCCCTGGGGAAATCAATCGTGGCAAAGCCCGAATTCTTCGACGGAACGAAATCGAAGTATAAGGAATGGGTAAGAACCCTCCAATTCTATTTTGCTAGGTTCTTTCCGCAGCCGGCTGATCACCAATGTATTCTGATCGCCCTTTCCTATATGAAAGGAAACAACGCGGCCGGACGCTTTGCCACATTCTGGGCCGGAAGAAGTCAGGAACTCACCGTCATGCCTTGGGGAACGTTCGTCGCCACGATGGATGAGAACTTCCTCCCCGCCGATTACCTCGCCCAGCAGAAGTCAACTCTTCGAACCCTTACCCAGGGTTCAGGCACGGTCGAGGATTTCTTCATTCGAATGCGCCAGCTTATGGCGGAAGTCGAGATCGCCCCAGAACGAGGCAACTCGGCATTTTTGGTCGACATCATCAGAACGGGGGTTCAACAAAACGTTGTCGATTCTATCCTCGATAACGACCGAAACATGCTATACAACGAAGACTTTGAGGCCTGGGAGGCCGCCGCTATCACCACCGACCGGGTCATTGCGGACAAAATCAGTTGACGACGCAACCAGGGTGCCTCGACTACGGCGAATGCCCGCAATGTTCCTCAAGTACCACGCCGCTCTGCAGCAGGAGGTGCTGCAGCGCCAGCCACCGGTTCCGATTCGCGTCCAACTACCACGGCCGGAGTTACTCCGGGCCGGGGCGCCCCTATGGACATCGGTGAGGCCCGAAAACTCGGGCTCTGCTTCAAGTGCGGAAAGCCGTGGCCTTGCAAGGACCACCCCCCTCGTTTTGCGCAACGTAAGCGCCAAGTAGTGTTTGAAGGAAAGACGTTGGAGTTCGATGAGGGGCAAGACATCACCGCCCTCATCAAAGCCGCCGCTTCGCAGGATTTTGGAAACGGGCAGTAGACAGGAGTCGACCTGCTGCCCCGACGGTTCGATTTGGCACAGTTTCATGTAGTAACGATAACAAATATAACTGCTTGCCCGTTGAAGAATCGTCCGACCAAGACTCGCTACCAATTAAGTTATCCAGCGTGAAAGCGACGTTACCAACGAGGGGGAGTGAACAGTCCGCCGGACTGGACTTATATGCCGCCGAAGACGTGGTGATACCACCCCGCAACCAGGCCCTGGTTAATACTAATGTACAGGCCACTATTCCGCCTGGAACGTACGGACGACTGGCACCCCGGAGCGGGCTTGCCTTGAAGTCCAAGATTGGGGTCAACGGTGGGGTGATCGACGCCGACTATCGGGGGGACATCAAGGTCATCCTGTTAAACCATCACGACCTACCGTTCACGGTAAAAAAGGGTGACAAAATCGTCCAACTGATCATAGAGCGAATCGCCACGCCGACGGTGAAGCAGGTTGACTCCTTACCTGACACAAAAAGAGGAGCTGGGGGTTTTGGATCGACCGATAAGAAGACTATCTTGAAACGCCCTGAGGCATCGCCGGGTTGTAGCGCTGAGCGCTCCCCAGAGCGAGTGGCTGATGGATCGTCAACAATGGCGACTGAGAGATGTCGTCAGCGATCTAGTAGGCCAACTCAGACATTCACTTTAGATCCTTGGTCGACCACGTGGATCAAGCAAAGTTGCGAGCAGCCTGACGACAGGGCACTCCAACATTTGCGATGGTTTGTCCACGACTCGAGACGATCGGAAGTCAACAAGGAGCTGATACAGCAAATCAGGGGAATGACTCAGGAGATGGTGCATATCGCCCTCCTTGACTTGCAGAAACGCCCCCGCCATAAAATCTCAGTGCAGGGCCAATCCCTTGAGTTGTCGGCTACCTTGACGGCTGAAGATCGTCGGGTATTCCCTGCCATGGTACTAATTGACTCGGGCTGTACAGGATCCTCCATCAACCGCTCCTTCGTCATTGAAAAGGGGGTGGGTACTCACAAACTACCCCGACCGATTCCCGTCTACAACGCCGACGGAACGACTAATTCAGGCGGGGAGATCACTGAGTTCGTGATGATGGAGATGGAGATCCAAGGCCACAGGGAGCAGATCACATTATTGGTCACGGACCTATCGTCAAACACGGTCTATCTGGGGCACGACTGGCTGGAACTACACAACCCAGCCATAGATTGGAAAGCACATACGGTAACTTTCCAGTGTGACGAAGACCATACCCCAGGTCTGATCGACGATGACGACGATGACGAAGAGCTCCTCCCCAGAGAGCAATTGTACCAAGTCCACACGGATGAGTACATAAGGTGCAGAAACGTGGCTACCGACATCACGGCAGCAGCAAATCTAGCGAAGGCAAAGAAAGGATTCAAGGAGGCGGTCCCCCAGGCATATCACGACTACGAAGACGTGTTTGCCAAAGAGTCATTTGACGAATTACCACCAAACCGCCCCTGGGACCATGCAATAGACCTTATCGACGGCAATCATAATGTTGACGGGAAGGTCTACCCGCTATCCCCGAGCGAACAAAAGGAGCTCGACGCCTTCCTAGACGAAAACCTGAAATCAGGACGGATCCGACCATCCAAGTCATCCTTCGCATCCCCCTTCTTCTTCGTTAAGAAAAAGGATGGATGCCTCCGACCGGTTCAGGATTATCGTAAGCTGAACGCTATCACCGTATGGAATAAATACCCCCTCCCCCTAATCGGAGAGCTCGTCGACAAGCTAAAGGGTTCCAAATACTTCACTAAGCTGGATATCCACTGGGGGTACAATAATATCCAAATGCGCGACGGTGACGAGTGGAAAGCCGCCTTTCGCACCAACCGAGGTTTATTCGAACCCTTGGTCATGTTTTTCGGACTCACCAATAGCCCGGCCACATTTCAAACGATGATGAATCACATCTTAAAGGACCTTATCAATCAAGGACACGTCGTTGTCTACATGGACAATATCATGATCTTCACCAACAACTTAATAGACCACCAGCGAATCGTAAGACAAGTCCTGCAGGTCCTCAGAGATAATAAATTGTGGCTAAAGCATGAAAAGTGCAAGTTCGAAGCGACCGAGACCGAGTACCTCGGACTCATTGTGTCGGAAAACACCATTCGGATGGATCCCCTTAAAACCAAGGCAATAGCGGAATGGACCGAGCCAAAGTCGCAAAAGGAAGTCCGTGCATTCCTGGGCTTCCTAAACTTCTACAGACGCTTTATTAAGGACTTTGCTCGGATCGCGCGACCGCTGAATGCCCTGACGTCCGTCAAGAAGGAATTCGCGTGGACCGGCGAATGTAAGACGGCCTTTGATGAGCTAAAGAAGGCCATCACGACCGCGCCCGCCTTATCCATGCTGACGGATGGGGACATCTACCGAGTGGAAACAGACGGATCTGGAGTTGGATTAGGAGGTATACTCTCGCAGAAACACAAAGACGTGTGGCGACCCATTGCCTTTATCTCGAGAGGACTCCAAGAAGCCGAGCGAAATTACCATGCGGGAGATCTGGAGATGCTAGCTATAATGTGGGCACTCAAATCCTGGCGACAGTACTTACTAGGTTCCCCTCAGCCGTTCGAAATATGGACGGACCACAAAAACCTCGAATGCTTTAAGAAGCCCCAGGACCTATCCTGTCGCCAGGCCAGATGGCAACAACAACTCCAGGAATACGACTTCCGCATCGTACATCGCCCCGGCCGATCCAATCCGGCTGACCCCCTGTCACGGATGCCAGGGTTTGAAAAGGGGGTGGACGATAATAACTCCAAAATTTTGCTACCCGAATCCCTTTTCATCCAGTCCCAGTTAGCAGGTGTCAACGACGAGATTCGCAAACTGCAATACAAACGCGAACGATACGCCCGCGAAGGACTCAAGCGAAGCGACTCGGACTGGACTGAGGAGGAAGGGATAGTATTATGGAGGAACCTAACGTACGTCCCCAATGATAAGGAGCTGAGGAAGCGAATTATACAAGCCCACCACGATCACCCGTCGGCGGGACATCCGGGGGTTCATCGGACGATCGAACTAATCAAAGGGTCGTTCTTCTGGCCGTCGTTAAGGAGAGACGTCACGAATTACGTCTGGACTTGCGATACTTGCCAAAAGAATAAGCCAAGAACCACCACCAAGACGACCCCCCTTCACCCTCACGAAATACCCTCGGCTCCTTGGGAAACCATCTCCGTAGACCTAATCGGACCGCTTCCTCAGTCATCCGGACACGACACCATACTGGTGGTAGTCGACTGATTCTCCAAAATGGTACGCTTATTCCCCACCGGAATCAACCTCACGTCGAGGGGAGTAGCCGAGCTCTTCAAAGAGCACATCTGGAAGCTTCACGGCCTCCCCAAGAAGGTGATCTTGGACCGGGGACCTCAGTTCGTATCCGGGTTCATGAGGGATCTATATACACTCCTTAGGATCGAAGGAAATCCGTCCACCGCGTATCATCCCCAAACGGACGGTCAAACGGAGAGAATCAATCGCAAGGTCGAAGTCTACCTATGCATTTATTGCAATAATCGACAAAGTGATTGGGCCGACTGGCTGTCGCAAGCTGAATTCGCGCTCAACTCTAAGGTATCGTCCGCTACCAAGTTTACCCCGTTTCAAATCAACTATGGACACCAACCGCGAGCCATGGAGGGGTCAAGGAAGGAGGTGAGGAACGAGTCGGCCGACGAATTCATGGAGGGAATGAAAGAGGTGAGGGAGGAGGCAAAAAGAGCGTTGGAGGATGCCGCACGGGCGATGAAAAAGTACCATGATCGAAAGGCAGCCGACCGGCAGGAGTACAAGGACGGAGACCTGGTCCTTTTGGACGCAGCGCACATACGATCTGACCGGCCGATGAAGAAACTAGATCAGAAATTCTACAGCCCGTTCAAGATCGTAAAGAAGGTTGGAGCCTCGGCGTACCAATTGAAGCTAGACGCAGCGTGGAAGGGGATTCACCCGGTATTCAATGAATCCTTGTTGTGGCCGTATCGCAAGGGAGAAAACCCGATCGAAGTCATGGCTCCTGCACTGGCCGCCCCAGAGGTGCCTGGCGATTGGTCGGTTAAAGATTCTAGGGAACGAAGGGGCAGGATCGAATATCTCATCCACCACAAGGGTAAACCGGTCAAAGAGGACGAGTGGGTCAGACTCTGGGACATACCGCTAGGCGCGTCGCAAATCAAAGAGTTCCACCGAAAACACCCTACTCAACCACGCCCCCAACCTACCATGAATCTTAGGACGGTTGGCGAAGTAACTCAATGTTCCTGTCCCATCTGTCGACGAATCCCACTCCCCACTCCCTCCGGCGTCTTAGCCACTACCGACTTCAAACGCTTCCGCCGTGCGTACAATCGTTTCCCCAATTCCGCATTCGAGTTTCCGCCTGCCGGGACATCAGCCTTGAAAAGGGGGTAATGAACGACCCATTTCTATTTTTGTATCCGCATCATTCCGGTTCACATCTTTCCGTAGTACTGCCACCGACAGTCGTATATAAGATTCGCGTCATACAATGTATTTCCCCACTTTCAGATAGTTATTCATTGCTTTGTCCCACTCGAAGGCTAGACTTAGCTCGAGTCACAAGTAAGTCCTAACAACATGTTCGCACTCATTCGGCCCTTTTGCTTTCCGGGCGTGCTCTAGTTGTATGGTAAGAGCTGACGTAGCAAGTGAACTGCCTTCATCCATGAAAGGGCGAAATGAGGAATAGCTTGGGGGGACTTCGTTCGGGTGGTGTCAACCAGTGTCGAGTAGGGCACAACCAGCTTGTGTTCGTAAGAAGTTATGTGACGGCGGTGTAGGAGCGTTCAGGCACAACAATATTGCCGTCAATATGTCCCGTTGTCTGCTAGCTGTGTGATCCGACGGATGGTTGAATGTCTTGGTCATTTCGGTTCCGACGCCAGTGCGCTCACACGATCGCACTCGCGGTTTTTATAAGTTACAGTAACATCTCCCTTATGATTCCTTAGGCCTTTAGGAGCCGTCATCCGAGGCTTCGCACGAACGCCAACGCTGGGGCCATGGGGTTCATCGACGACAGACTCACGGTCTGGCTGCGCGGCTCAAGGCCAGCACACTCGACCACGGTATTCTCAGTGGGCGCAACCCGCTTCCATTCGGCGCTGAGAGTTCCTGACCTGACGCCAACTATGTAATTTGCACCGGCCGTTGTGGTCAACGAAGTACCACAATCAGGGATATGGGCGATTGGACGGCTACACGGCCCCCCTGGATGACGGTGCTCATGAGCCTCCCAGCGACGCGAGTACCCCGGCCACGCTGACCATCATTCCCCAGTGAGCCTCCCGTTTCAGCTGGATTGCTACTACTAGTATAAGCCGCATGGAGTTGCCGCGAGATCCACATGATGTACCTCTCACACATTCTCGCCTTGCCGTGCATCCCTGAGGCGCCTATTTGCCCTCAGGAGTCTTGAGGGCCTCTGAGATGCAGATGTACATACTACAAAGGCCGACGAGTCCAAGAGGACAGAGAATTCGGGGTTCAATGATGCGGCGCTCGATTCCGAACCCTTGTCTGTCTCATGCATCACACAGATGCGGTGCGAACTCCCAAACCCTGACCCTGAAAGATATCTGAAACCCTGGCAGGCCGTTCGACACGCTAAGTAGACGAACCGTTGAATGTCAGCCGTGCGAATCGATCACCGAGGTCACCTCTGACACCGCATGCGGGCAATCTTGCTCGATCCACCTACTTTTGACCCTAATCTAAGTAAACAACAAGTACTGAAAGCACGTCTCTCCGATCTCGGTTTGCCTTCTTTACCTTTTCGCTGGCCATGCTTAGCCTATGCAATGTATTTCGGGCTTTCAATGAACTGAATGTCACGAGCAGGCAGGACAATGACGGGACGTCGAGTGCGCCCATTCCGACCCCAAATCATGTATCTCTCATCAACAGAGACCAAACTACTGAAACGGGGGGTGCCCTTGAGAACAGCAGTCGCGTAGACGAGACGAATCATCAATCATCTGGATTTACTGTCCGTTTCTTCTTGGTTGATGAAGGGCCCTTCTTCTTTGCCCGCGTGACCTTGATCGGTTCAGGCGTGCTGGCTCGCGTATCGCCATCCGGTACCTCGTATTGTCGGAACGACGGTAACGTTGGCGGTGGCGTCGATATGCGGTCGAATAGCCCGGACGCGTGAGTTAGCGTCGTTGATGCCGATTCTTGGCGGGGCGGCTCTGCCGCCGCGCCCTCTGGCATTTCGCCTTCCTTCTCCACGACGAAACGTGGGGGGGCTGAACGCGTGGTGCCGCTGCGAAGTGTAAATAGCCTGGGGTCCTCTGTTAAACAATTGTATCAATGAGTGTGTGCCCTGCAACGTTTCAGATCAAGCACAACCTTTGGGCACAGGTGGTGGTAGATCGTCCAACTGCACCACCGGTATTGAGTCAACGTCATCGACGGCCATCCTCGTTGGTGCGTCATCAGTGATATAGTACGGATCCTCCCTCATCCTTTCTAGTCGCTCGGCCTTGAGCTGTAACCAAAACGAAAAATCGCGTGAAGAGCGAAACTCGAGCACGAAGAGAACTAACCCGTTCCTGTTCGGCTCGCTCTTCCGCAGTCACCTCTGGCTCTTGTGGTACGAACTGCTCCGCAACCGGGTCTTCCTTACGCTTCTTCTTCCCCCTTGTCGTCATCCCGTTCGGCGTCTCCTTTTCCTTTCCCTTCTTGCTCTTCTTGGCCCTTTTCTCGACCAACTGGCTTTCGTCATCGACGATGGGCTCCTGCATAGCTGGTACGATCCAAGCATCTAGGTCAAGGCCTTCCGGGACAGGCACGCTCGCCTGAGCAGCCGCTGCGACCGGTCCAAGTTCATATGATGCTACGAGTGGCCGGATCAAATACAAGCTCTTGGGGAAACTTGGTTCAGCAACGGGATCGAAATTGGTAGTCAACGCATCAGGCCCGTCTTCTCTCGACCGATGTGTCGCCAGATCGTGTTTAATGAACGTAAATAATTGGAGAATATTCGCAGCCTGTAGGGTGTTAGTATGTGGTGAGCAGGAAACCGACATGTCCTCACCCGCTCCTGCACTTCGATGTGCGGGCTCGACACAAACTCTTCCATTTGTTCGATCATGGTTTCCACAGCACTCTTGACTTTTTCCAACAGATCATTTGTCCACTGTTGAGCAGCTTCGGTAGCCCAATACCCAAAGATTTTGTTTGCGGCTTGGATGTACACAGCTATGATTTCAGGGTCCAGCAACGCGACATTTGGACTCAAGAGGTAAGGCAGGAGTTCTTCTGGTGCCAGCAACTCGCTATAAATGTCTTCAAGTCAAAACTAACAGGAATTACCACTAAACACGACACGCACTCGCAAAACTCTCCACAGATCCATGCAGCGGCCCATAAGACCTCGGTGCAACTCCCCGGGTCGCCTGCGTTGATCACCAATGTTTCATCAGAGAGAATCTTCACCATCAACTTGACTGCGTAAGTACGCGCCGCCTTGACGCGACCAACGACATCAACCAATTGATCGCGAATCTCTGCCCCAATGTCTACGTTCGAAATATACGCGAGGTCAACGAGGACAGAAAGATACCATTCAAAATCGACCACGTTGTCGTAAGTCGAATTCGAACACATCGAGATGATATGCTGTGATAGGACGAGACGGTAAGCAGGGGATTGAGAGGGAGCGGATGGGGCCTTGAAAGGAATGGATGGAACGACATGCTGAGACAATGATTGTACTGCGGAAGGAAGCGAAGAGCCTTCAGGCTGAACAAGGTGAGAGAGGAGTTGCTGGACGATAGATTGTAAATTATGTCGCGTGACCTGGCTCGAGTAAGAATATATCCGAGGAATGAAAAACAAAGGCAACTCACGAGAGCAGTGACAAGATCCAGGGCGCGCATTCGAATGCTGATGTCTTCATCATCGACACTGGCAAGAATCGTATTCTGATGTTCTGCAGCCAGATCAGGATAGGTAGGAACGATTTTGACCAATGCAAGGAGAGCAATATACTTGACTGCTCGGCAGGAAGATCAGTAAGCAAAGGAGACCTTGAAATTATTACACCGACGATTTTGATCTGCATCCTGAAGGAATGCAGCAAGCTTTGAGACGCACGTTTGAGCGAGAGATAGGCCAGAGGGGCCCTGAAGCATGTTTCCAATTATGCAAGTGTGAACACATTCGTAAAGAAGAGAAATTGCAGATGTAGTCGTGATCAAATCAGTTATTGGTGGTTTAAGTTTTTTGACCAGGCGTGGTTCGTGGGGTGAAAGTGCTCCGAACTACGGTTCGATGAGCATCGAAGATGCGGACACGAGTAGATGTCGACAAACCAGTTTGACGATCTTGATGAGCATCCAGTTATTGGATGAAGTAGTGAGAAGATGAAATAGTTGTGGGGCCAGTGGTAGGTAATCTTGGGGGTTTCGTCGGGCGAGTTCACATAGTACGTTGACGGTGGCGGAAACGACGCCTGGCGTGAAACGTTAGCAGCATGTAGTCGGCGACTCACGTGAACTGACCCGGATCAGAGTCGTCCAGTCTCTCCTGCATGCGGGCGATGCTTCGGTGGAGAACATCGGGATACTTGTCGCATACACGATACAGAGTCAAGACGGCCCTCTTGCGGATATGGGGGCGGGAGTGGTTCAGCATTGCTATGAGCTCTGGGCTGAGATCCCTGGCAAGGTCTGCAGTGACGATGTCGGAGATACCGTTTAGTGTGATAGCGACGTCGGCGGGGCTAGCGCTCAGATCCTGACATCATAAACAAGGTGGGCGAGAAGAGGAGGGGAGAGGGCGGACCTTCTTGAGAAGGTTCGTGGTGAGCATGAGAACGTCGGTGTCCTCGTTGAACGACTGGGCTGCGGCGAGATAACCGACAGTCTTGAGATGAATTCTCGAGGAGGACATGACCTCGACGATGTGGAAGGAGGCCCAGGACATGTCGTATCCGAGCATGTCGAGCTACGGAATGAGCCTGGGGGACGCGGAGGGCGGTGGAGGCGCGACACGCACATACGTGAGCTTCATGACCGCGCCGGCCTTGAGCTCCATGTCCTTGCTCTTGATCTCGCGCCTGATTTCATCGTTGGCCTGGGCGATGAACTTTGCCTCGTCGTTCTTGTTTGCCCTGAGACCTCGGATGAGATCTTGGAGGGTCCGCTCCCACATAACGTATGGATGCAATGCCAAGCAGGTTTGGCAGTTCGTTCGGGACAAGCGGTGCTCGGGGTACCAGCACGAGGGGTGTTCCTTGCAGCCGTACTTATTGCCAGGGCGATGCGCACAGCTATGGTAGTGGTGGGGGAGTAGCGGGTCCTACTGCGATATATTATGACGAGCGGGTTGTGATGCCGACGCACTGCGAGAAGTGCGACGCACCTCGTCTCTTTCTTTCGCTCCCTGACCTTGTCTTTTTATGGAGGCTTCTTCTTCCCTGCACCCACCCTCCCCACCGCACACGGTGCCCTCAGTCATTGATCGCTCGTCTTCAACAGACCCAGAGCGCAGCTCAACCGAAACTACAATATTCACCATATACTCCATGTACGGCAACGACGAACAGCGCGCGAGCTGGTCTGCCTCGCCGTTCGAGAGCAACTCGAGAGACCTCGACCTCTCTCTCGGAGACAGTTTCGCATACAACAACTTCTTTAACCGTTCCGTTCCATACCCTTCAACCGAGGATTCCTCATGTATTGATCTCTCTCCGGATGCCCAACCTCGAGCAAAATTTGCAAATCCTCACGAGGCCACACGCCTTTCTTCTCTCTCTGGCACCTCCGCTCACCTGGAATACACTCGCGCCTCCTCGCAGTACGCTCCCCCTGCCACACCAGTGCACTCCCTCGAACCACCTCCACGCCGGCCACGCGTTTCCTCCGCCCAGAACCGCCCCAGAAGCACAGTTACTTCGTGTACTTCACAAGCAAATTCGGACCCTGTCTCTCCTCCTGCGCCCCTCGCTTCGCTTCCTACCCCTCCTCGCAGTCGTCCGCCATCCAGCCACGGAAGCTCGGAGCCCCCCTTGCCTGACCCTACCCTGAACCCTCTCCCACCGAAACCTTCCTCTTCCCTAGTGCCACCCCAGACACCCTCTTCTTCTCCAACCACAAAGCAGCAATCAAAACTGAGTCCTCCCTCCAGTAAAACCTCTCTCGTGCCCTCCGAAGGCGAAGACTGGGACTGTTTCCATGTGCGCAGCACATACGCACAGCTCGACACGACCGGTGTGAAAGGTGACGGATACGAAGACGGTGTTGAACGTACTCGTGCTCGCCAACGCGTGACTAGAGTGAGCGAACTTCGTGCCGACGCTGCCTTGGCCAACCCTTCAGAGAAATCCCGGGATCTTTTTACTGAAGAGGTCCGCATTCTCGCGAGCCTGGACCGGTGAGTTGGACCAACGATGCATTCTATCTCCTTTCACTGTGCATTCCATCCTCAGTTATGGTTTCTACGTCGTTTCCTCACATGACCGGTTAATTCGCCTGCCTTCCGCACCGTTGCTCAAGCGTCTCTGCACTGTCACCGCGGGTCCAAAAAATGTTTCCAGCCAGGCTGTGCCTGTCAATTCATCACCGGTCTCATCATCTCCGTCCAAGGAAGCCGAGCGAATAGCTAAGTGGGGTAGAATGATGCAGGCTTCTTCTCGTGATCGCGGTAAAAATGTTGTATCATGGGGCGTAAAAACGTCAAAAGCACACAAGTTACGCCGACGTGTTTACAAGGGCATACCTGACCGGTGGAGAAGCGCAGCTTGGGAGGTTCTCATGAATGCTTTTGCCAACTCCGGACATGACGAAGTCGCCATATTAGGGGATCGATATCGGTCTGATATGGAGAAACCATCAAGTTACGACATACAAATCGACCTCGATGTTCCCAGGACAATCAGTGGTCACGTCTTGTTCCGGACACGGTATGGTCTGGGGTAAGTCTTTTCCGTTGTCCCTGTAGTCAGACTAATATCGTGCACTTAGTCAACGCTCCCTCTTTCATGTCCTTCATTCATTTTCTCTACGGTGTGACCAGTGTGGCTATGTCCAAGGCATGGGCCCCATAGCCGCCACCCTGTTGTGCTATTTTGAGCCAGAAAAGGCTTATGCGGCTCTCACGCGCCTGCATGAAGCCTATGCCTTGCATACTGTCTTCCTACCCGGGTTCCCTGGCCTTTTGGAGTCTATCTACGTTCAAGAGAGAATCATGCAGCTCAAGATGCCAGATGTATATGCTGCTTTCAAAAAGCACATGATTCCAACGACTTCGTATGCTACCAAGTGGTATATTACGCTATTCGCGAACTCGGTACCCTTCCAGACACAATTGCGATTATGGGACGCATTCCTCCTAGACGGTCAAGACGTATTTGTTGCCGTTGCAATTGCCATCATTTGGGTGTACCGAGGTAATCACCTTATCCCCACGTGACTGTCCAAGATCTTACCTTCCCGACACCACAGATCACATCACCTCGCACTCAGCCAACTTCGAGACTGTGTTATCGCTGTTGTCCTCTTTCTTCGTTCCGGAACACGAGGACGCCCTTCTATCTTGGATAGAAGACCTCATGACTGACCAGAAGCTGCGGGCGCAGATACAGAGTTGGCGCCAAGGCTGGCGTCAGCTCGTCGCGACTGGCAGCGAAAAGAATGCACTTTTATAGCCTCACTGGCACGTCGATGCGTCATGCGTCGTCCCTCGATCCATGCTTCACGTCACTTGATCACACGTGCACTCATTCTTTTTTTATTCTATTCATATATACATCCACGTCACTCCAAACATTTTCTTGCATCATGCACGGAACACTTGGTTTATTATTGCTTATAACCATAAGGTAATCCGTCGTTGTATTCATTCCCTAGTATAACTCAGAAGTGTACACTGCAAGTCGTCGAATTAAATGCAACAATACGTCCGTGACCTGCATGGCTACTATGCTCGTTGCCAGAATGTTGGTGGTTGAAATGGCTTGTGTTTTGTTTTGGAAGTTGGCTATTACTGTCATGATTAGAAGTGTCACTGGAGACTCTAAGCACATCGGCTCGGCAAAGTTGCAGAGTGGACCAGGTATGAGCTTGTGTCAGTTTTACTTGAAAGACGATGCGAGGTCATGGTGACCGTACGATCTTGAAATTGATTCGGATGGTACAGAGATAGCTTTAATTCGCTATGGTCAACCAAACTAGCTGCTGGCACTCCCCACAAGGAACAACATGCGGGTAGCTATGCGGCCACCAAGCTCAACGTTGCAGTTTAGACAGTGATAACGTGTGTGATACTCGCCAGTGCACGGAAACGAGTTCCGACACGCTTCACATCGTGGTCTTTCAATTGGACTCGGAACTGGACTACTCCACGCGGCACGGCTCGCTTTTGAAAGCATTGCATGAGCGTGTACAGCAACGTGCCTTGTACTCTGCTTCCTCAGCTTGGCTTGACTATCGCTGCAAGAACTACGGCATAAGTTACTTTCAAACCTACACCATGTATATCCTTCGTGTTCTTTTCTTCCCTCTTCGTTTCGTACTCATGGATGAAGACAATCCACATTTGACCTATCCTTTTGGCCCGCAACCACATCGTGCACAGAAGACAAGGGGATCGGATGAATCGTCCTCCCCCTCGTTTCGCGGGCATCGTGTTTTCATAACCCGTGCGCGGTAATCTGAAGCAGAATTGGAATATCACTGAGGTTGACATACAGACATCAACGCCACCGTCATCGTGTCGGGCCTCCTCCGCATGCCCCGTGGCTTCTATATTTCTGTACAGATGGATGGGAAGACCACGAAAACACCGAATAAGCCCCTATTGATAGGCAAGGGAGGGGTAGAATGGGATGTAGATATACTCTTGTAAGTCGCTGTTTCTCCCATGTTCGCTATTTGTGCTGAACAGGGGGCGAGGCCATCGGAACGATCGTCTAGTGTTTTTTTCAAGGTCTACGCATCCTTCGAGGTCGGACCTAGGCTCGGGAACGGAGAGTCACTTGGACAGTTTGAGACTACTGTGGGAGAGCTTCTGGATGGTAATGAACAGCCCCAGTGTCGGTTCCTCCTCTGCTGTTACACCTGCCTTCTGACGTCTCATTGTAGCCATCAAACTTCGCATTCAGAGGGATAAAAACAGAGTCTTGCCATTGAATTCGACATTGTCCATCGTTACCGAATGGCGTGTGTTCGCTGTCGCTCCATCATCAACACAACGCGAGGTGAGTGACCCATTGATACCGTTGGCATGTCCTCACTCTCTGACAATAGGTACTGTATTCGGACACGGTCAGACGGCTGGTAGAGGTTACTGATATCGGACACCATGCGCTCTCGCGGTACTGTCAGTTCCTCGACCAAAAGGACCTCGACGGAGCCATTACCTATTTTGAGCGCGCTAGCGACATCTGCCCTCCAGATCACCCTAATCGTTCTACCGTGCTATTCAATTTGGCCAACGCGAAGTTCATCCTCTGTCAAGCCCGTGACAGTGACGCTGGCCTCGATGTGCCGGTCACACTGTATCGGGACGCACTCCGCCTTCACCCCTGTGGCCATTCGGATCATTGCGCGACAGCTCTCAGTCTCAGCCTCGTGCTTCTAGCCCGTTTCGAGAGGCGAGGCGACGAGGCAGACGGGATGGAGGCCAGACGTCTTCTTTCCGGGGTAGTTGAATTTTCTCCGGGAGAGCGCTATGAACATCAAGCGGCGTCCCATGCACTGGACACTTCTGCGTCGGTTCCGACGATGGAATCTGGGACGTCTCAGACAGACAACCCAGCTCATGAAGACGCAGTGATACAAATCGGGCGTGCGATGTTGCCGCATCTCGCGGACCAAGATCCTCGCCGGCCAACGTTACTAGCCGCCCTAGGAAGGGGTTTATATAGTCGATCATATCGCAGCGGGGACCTTTCTGATATCCACGATGCGGTCTCTATGCTAGAAGATGCAGAGCGTCTCACAAACGACGACGATCCTGAAAAGCCGGCCTTGTTGCACGACCTTGGAAGTTCATTATTGCGTCGCTTCGAGCATCTCGATGATTTGGCAGACATCGACAAGTCGGTTGCGATGCGAGAGAAGGCTATACGTCTCATTCCCAAAAGCCATCCCGATGTGCCAACTTACTTGAACAGCGTCGGTATTTCGTTGTCCTGTCGCTTTCGGCGCTTTGGCGACCCCTCGGACATCAACAAATCTATTTCACTGCAAGAGGACGCTTTGCGTCTCACTTCCAATAACCATCCCGAAAGGCCCATCCGATTGATCGAACTCGGGATCTCATTGTCCTCTCGCTTTGACAGGCTAGGTGAACTCACGGACATCAACGAATCGATCTCGATGCAAGAGGAGGCAGTACGTCTCACTCCCATCGACCATCCCGACAAACTGTACCGATTGAGTAATCTTGGGAACTCGTTACTGCGCCGCTTTTATTGTCTTGGCGACCAGGTGGACATCGACAAGTGCGTTATGATACAAGAAATAGCAGTACAACTCACACCCAGCGGCCACCCCGACAGGCCAGCTCATTTGAGTGACCTCGGGAGCTCATTGTCGAGTCGTTTTGAGCGTTTTGGGGATTTGGCGGACATCGACGGGTCCATCTCGGTGATTGAAGAGGCGCTGCAACTCATCCCCGATGGTGATCCTGGCAGGCTAGTCCAGTTAAACAATCTCGGGAGATCGTTATCTCGCCGCTTCGAGCGCCTGGGTAACCTCGTGGACATCAATAAGTCTACCTCGATGATTGAGAAGGCATTGAGTCTCACTCCTAGTGGCCATCCCCAAAGGCCAGCTGGATTAAACAATCTCGGGCTCTCATTGGCAGGTCGTTTTCACCGCCTGGGTGAACTGGCAGACTTGAACAGTTCCATTTCCATGTTCGAGGAGGCCGTGAAACTTGTTCCTGACGAGAACCCTAGCAAGCCTGCTTTTCTGAACAACCTTGGAAGGTCACTGTTAGGTCGCTTTGAGCACATTGGAGACCTTGCAGATATCAACAAGTCTATTTTAATACAAGATCAAGTGTTGTGTCTCACACCTAATGGGCATCCTGAGAAAGCATCTTGGTGGGGGCAACTTGGGGGTTCATTATTCAGTCGTTTTGAGCACCTGGGTGATGTTGTAGACATCAAGAAGTCCATATTGATGTTTAAGGAGGCAATAAGTCTCACCCCCAGTGATCATCCTGACAAACCAGCTAGGTTGAATGCCCTTGGGATGGCATTGTTGAGTCACTCTAAGCACTTTAGTGATATTTCAGGCATTCATAATTCCATCTCAATGATTGAAGAAGCAGTCCAGCTAACTCCAAATAACCATCCTGATAAATCAGGTTGGTTGAACAACCTTGCAATCTCATTGTCTTATTGCTTTGAGCATTTTGGTGATGTTGTGGATATCAACAAGTCCATCTTGGTCTATGAGGAGGCATTATGTCTCACCCCAAATGATCATCCTGAAAGATCATCTCAATTGAACAACCTTGGAGTTGCATTGTGTGCACGCTTTCAACACCTCGGGAATTTGGAAGATATTAGCAAATCCATATCAATGCATGAGAGAGCTATGTGCCTCACTCCAAATGGTCATCCCAGCAGAACAACTTTTTTGAACAACCTTGGAAGTGCATTCATGCAACATTTCAACCACTCCCATGATGTTGCCAGCCTATCTTCAGCTACTCTGCATTTCTCAGAGGCTGCCTGCAGCTCCACAGGTTCTGCCTCTGTTCGTTTTCATGCTGCTTGCAATTGGATTTCATCTGTGCAGCTTGAAGGTGATAGCCAGATTATTCTTGATGCACATGCTGCTACTATCAAACTTCTTCCACAATTGGCATGGCTTGGACTCCCACTTTCAAAGCGTCACTCTGTACTTCTTAGTGCTGCCAATACTGCTAGAGATGCTGCTGCTGCTGCAATTAAGGCTGGAAATTCCAACATGGCTGTTGAATGGCTTGAGCAAGGAAGGTCAATTGTCTGGACTCAGCTCCTACAACTTCGTACTCCAATAGATGAACTTTATGCACAACATCCAGCTCTTGCAGTCCAGTTTCAGCAAATCTCCAGAAAACTAGAGCACATTGGATTTGACCAGAATGTTATGTTTGACAGTTTGAAAAAGGACTTGCTTACTGGCACAATGATGTCAGAAGAACAAGTTCAAAGGCACCATGAGCTTGCTCTTACAAGAGAAAAGCTTCTTGCTAAAATACAATCTTTACCTGGTTTTAGCCAGTTCTTGCTACCAAAGACAATCAAGCAACTATCTGCCTTGGCAAACTCTGGACCAGTTGTGTACATCAATGCTAGCAAGCAACATTGTGATGCATTGATTATTGCAGCACCATTAGAAAATGCTATTCTTGTTCCCCTCTCTGATATTAGCTATGAACAAGTGAAACAGCTGTATGGTGCACTCCATTTATTGCTCAAGAACAATCACCTTATTGCCACACGAGATAATGCTGCCACAACTATTTCCTCTGGTGCAAATCTTACACCACAGCAGGTGCTTGATATGCTGTCAACAGGAGAAGGCAGTGAATATCAGGACAGGGCAGTTAGGCACAAACCACAGCAACTGGCAGGATATTCACAAGATGGCATATTTTGCTGGATTTTAGCATATCTCTGGGAGAAGGTTGCAAACCCTATTTTAAAAGTTCTTGGCTCTTTGGTATGTCATTTATCCCATCCTTGCATTTGAAGATTCTGAACATATTGTCAGTCTCTACTGTCAAATACTGAGAGATTAACTCATATCTTTTGGTGTCCAACTGGCCCATTTGCTTTCTTGCCTATACATGCTGCTGGTCTCTACAACACATCTGAGCCAGGCAAAAAGCTTTCTGACCTTGCCATATCCTCCTACATACCAACACTTAGTGCACTTGCACCCCTTGCTGAAGATAATTTGCAAAGCCCCTCCAAAACCAATGTTCATCTGGTTGCCATCCCTCAGCCCTCAACAGATGGGTTGACTCCACTGGTGTCTGTGGAGAAAGAGATTGACCACATAAGAACATTGTCTTCCAGATCTAAGTTTGTAACCCTTGAGATCTCTAATGGTGCCATGGAGGATGTCAAGAAAAAAATGCAGCAGTCAAATTGGGTGCATTTTGCATGTCATGGTGTTCAAGACCCTGGTAGTCCCCTTGACAGTGGATTATGCCTTGCAGACAAATTTCACTTGAGGCTTTCTGACATTATTCATTTGTCATGCCCAAAGGGAGGCCTTGCATTCCTTTCTGCCTGTCAAACTGCACAAGGAAATGAAAAACTGTCAGAAGAATCTGTTCATCTTGCTGCTGGAATGCTGCTTGCAGGTTATGGTGGTGTTATTGCAACAATGTGGGCAATAAAGGACTCTGATGCACCAAAGGTGACAAAGGATGTGTATGAGTACCTCTTTCAGGATGGCACAATTCCTAGCAGTATGGAGGCTGCAAAAGCATTACATTATGCTATCAAAAATCTTCAGAAATCTGGTGCACCCTTCTCTTCTTGGGTTCCTTTTATTCATTTTGGTAGATAGGTTCTCCTCAGTTCTCCACATTTGCTATGTTATAATTACTCCTGCAGATTGAATATGATTTTCCTTCAGATTTTCCATCTTACTCTTCTATTGGACCATCATTCTATATAGTACACAGATAATTAGTACAATGTCACTCATGCAGCTGCATTAATCCACTATATGTAGCTGCATCATGTGGCCCAATTCTGGCTAGCTTCAAGTTTAAGCACCTTGCTTGTCTGCAAACTGATTAGCTACTGTCATGTATCTTGCCATACATAAACATCCAATGAATTTCATGAGCCTGTGGTGTGAAAGGTATACAACCAACAAATATAAGAAACCCCAAGAGAAAATTGATAAGAATATCTACACAGATGTCAGGACAACAAATAGAATGCATCATAATCACACAAAAGCACCAGATCCTACTTGCTCAGTCATGGGTTCAACCACCTCTTGCTCTGCCTGGAGGGTAATTCTGTTCCTCTCACCAATGGTGTGCTTCCAGTTGGTCCTCACTAGCATGATTGTGGCTACCAAACAAGAGCATGCCAAACTGATAGTTAGGCCAACCCACAAACCAACAAGCCCCCATTGTCTCCACAAGGCAAGATAGAGACCAAGAGGCATACCTAAGAAAATAGACAAGGATGAAACTCTTTGACAACTGCATCAATAAAATATAGGAATACAAACCTAACAAATAGTCTGTGCTGGCATCCACACATTAAAAAACCCTCTGGAAGTGCTTTAAATATGGGTCATACCTAGCATTGATGGAGGGAAATGTAGTAGCCTTCCCTAGTGCCCAAAGGGAACTATCAACCCATGCACCAATGCCATGGAAGGCCTGAAATACAGCTATGACAGGTAACAGTGATGACACATTCTGGAGAATGACTAAAAATCATGTTTTTGTTTTATTGAGGTGAGGCTGGATAGACACTGTACTCACTTGGATTATTGTTGAACAACTTTCCCCAAGACATTCCAAATGAAAGGAGGACATTGCTGAATAACGAATCAGTGGCCCGGGCCCGTGATCCTCTGTAAGACAAACCTAATGACAATGACCTCCAACGATGTGCCGACAAATGCAACAGAGGCTGCAATCTTGGCGCGTTGTACATCACCCTTTTTCATCCACTTTTTGATGCTGGTAATGCCAATTGAGCCTTCCATGGATCATACGATAAAAATGTTTCATTACCGATCAGAAGAGACATTGCTCATCGCCTTTGGGGCCTGGTAGAGAGTCGTGGCGGTCGTGAGTACTATCGCCTGAGTGGCGAGCGCGTTTGGACCCAGACTAGCAATGGCTTAGTAACAATCAACCATGGTTACACACAAAAAGGGGCATACATGCTTGCAACGACTGTGATACTGTCAGGAACTTTAAAAAGCAGGAGTCGACTATTTGGACTTACCTCCTCCGAAATCCTTTGACCAGAGCTGAGACGCACTCTTTGAAATGCCGGACACTCCAGCATAAATTAGCGATCCTAAACCAGTGAAAAACGCGACCGTTGGTTGTGGCTCTGGGACATGGTTGCCATTCGTCGGGTGGACAAAATTGCTGGCCTCGCGAACCGGTTCTTCGGGGTTAATATTTTCCCCACGTAGGTGATCAACTTCTTCTCGCACCACCCGCAAGACGATATATACAACCATCGTGGTAGCAAGAGCATTATGGCTCAGGACGGTGCATAATGGTGCCCCCGTGAAACCTAACCGAAGAGCGGGTATCGGCCCATCGACTGAGAAATGTGACGAAAACTATCGTTCAGTCCTAGAGGGGCAACGATCCATAGAAAAAGACTAAAGTCGCTTACCGAGAAGATAGTTCAAAACCAAATTCAGAGGTGCAATAGCCGAGAGGATGCGTGTGTGTACATGGGAAAGCCCTGAGGACGGGGATAGGAATCAACACCAGTCGATGTGCTAAATACGATGTTTTACCTTGGGACGCCAGATACCGCCTATTTATAAACGTTAGCAGCGGTCTTGAAAAAAAAAAAAAAGTTACTTTGCTATTTCTCCAATCGCATATCCTGGTAAACCACCAGCTGCAACTCGCAAAAACTGGCTCGCAGGCAAGGCAACCTCCTGCGATTGGCCGAGTCGCTGTAAAATGCTAGCCGACTGAGCAGTCCATAGATGAGTGATTGGCTAGCAAATCAAAAGAGACATGAAGTCGGCAATCGCACGCAGGTCGAAGGCTTTCGCTTACGAATAAAAAGAAGCCAGTGACGATTGCTGCTTGTGCACAAGCCATCTTGGCGACACGACGGCTTGAGGCGCCCGCGAGGACTTTATCCAAGGAACTAAAGATATAAAATTAGAATTTACGGGTACCGGCAAGCAACCGGGGTAAGGTCTAATGCAGGTCACTGACCTGATAAAGCCCTGTACGATGCTGTATCCCGTTACACTTGCCACTGCTGTGCCAATTGTGCTCGCAGCAAGATCAGTAGTCGATAAGTGTCCCAAGGATACTGTAGGTGCTATCAGGAGCGAGTGCTCCTGCAAGTGTGTGCTGTGACATGGTTCAGTCCAGTGGAAGCACATACAACAGACGTTGGCTTACAACAACCATCCGCCACCATCACTGACAAGCACATAGCACTCTACGAAAATTTTGAAGAGCGCCCCACAATTGTCTGATTCCACATTGTCTAACGTATCAACGTCAGGGAGAGAACTCAGCAGAGGGGATAACAAGCGGAGAAGTAATCCTTTGGCCTGCTCAGTCGCAAATGACTTTGGGTCGCGAAGTGCACCTAGCAGAGGTGTTGTCTCGGTGGCCAATGCATCGACATTGGGCCCGCTAACGGGCCTTGCGGCAATAAAGTAGGGGCCCACAATGGGAAGCTTGGAAGCATACGGAAAAATGACGGCACGCAGTCTGGCTAACCCCAAAGCCTGTGCCCTGTCTTCGACGTCCTCCCTGGAACCAATTGCAGCAGCTACATCACTGCAGAGAGCTGCCGGATTCCCTGCTGTTGATTCGACCAGCTTTGGGGCCTCCTTGAAACTCGGATGAAACCTGGATGATGCCGCCAGATCGTTGATGATAGGATCACGGGCGATCGAGAACGGAGAGACGGGTAAAGCCTCACTATGCATGACCCCATCAGGCACGATAGTTGGCAAGGCTCCTTCCGCGTGGGCCCCAAGTTCCTCCCCCCCGAGCGAGCCTGCACGCGTCCGTGTAATCACAGTGACTAAATCCCCTGCATCATTGAGGCATTTGTATGTGTTGTCGGCAGTACTACTGCTGCCTTGAGGTGAATCAGAAGGAGTCGAGGCACTTGCCATGATCGTCCAGACCCTCTCCCAGCAAGCGACGAAACAACAGCATCCCACGCTCACAAAGGCGGGAACCGCCAGTTCGGGCCCGTGAACCTGTGTCTGTCTCAGGCAGGTAATGAGCGCTGCTTATCTCGTTACTTATCTTTACTGACAGTCTCCGGATCACAAGGATGTACAGCATCCAGGGCGATATTCCTTCAAGTTGGCCGTCATTTCCTGACGGATTTAGTTTACACCCTGTGAGGATAGACCAAATGACCTGCGGTCAAAACGGATCGTTGCAACGTCAACTATACGGCAAAGCGTATGTACGCACCGGACGCAGACATTAAGTACATCCGCAAAGCCACCGAAGACGCCGGAAATTAATGACAGTCAACCGACCTTCTTCGACACTCCGTCTGCGGGATGGCCGAGTAGCCCGTGGATGCCAAGCGGAGTCTGACAGCATTACGCATTGAAAGACCATTCTTCACGTAACTCGGCGGATGCTGGTGGTCATGTTGGAGTGGCCAAATAGTGTTCACGTTGAAGTCGTAGTGCAGCACGCAAGGAACTTCCCACTAGTCGAGCCATTATTCGACGTCGTATTCATCTGTCGTACTTGCACTGAGATCAAATGTGAATCCTATGGACCTGGCCACCGGTGTGCCAGTAACAAGCAGATAAGCCGGCCTGAGATATGTAGACCACACAAGATTCAGCAGATACCAGCATCAGGCGTGATGTACAATGACATGATGGAGTCCCAATGCCGATGCCACAGTGGAAGTCCGGTCTCTGGGGATGCGTTCCACGGACGAGCTGCGAGGGAGGGCTGGTAGGCAGTGTCATTACATAATCACTCGCAGATTCAATGCCGGGCCGGGAGCAGTGCCAGCCCGAAGGCTCGAAGACTCGATTCCTCTATCACGTGTATCTAATAGCCTTGCAGACACTTGCAGGCACACAGGAATTTATGCCACCGAGTCACCAGTACTCTTCGTCTTCACCCATACTCTCAACATTCAGCTCGCCACCGCCGGTCCCGTTTTCCCCGTATTCGTCCACAATATCCCACAGAGCACTGGCCAACTCCCTTATCTCGTCATCCTCCAGCCCCATCGTTAATATCGCACTATCACGTCGCTTGGCTGTGTTCTCCACGAAATGGGCGTAGCTAGATAGATCACCTCCCATGGATGGGGGTGTTGACAACGAAGATATCATCTGAAGTGTCCTGGGCCGAGGGCCCGGGAAAATCGGAGGGAAAGAATTGGGAATTGGATAGCTTGGTAAATGATGCCTTCCGAGTGGGGCCTGTTCAGACTCTGCCAAATGATCCGGGAAATTGCGTACCACATCAGAAACGGTTCTTTAAGTTCATGTGATTTGCTCCACATATCATAAACTGCCACCTCGTCCTGGGAGAACTCTCGGGACACATCTCGCCGTGCAAAGAGTGTCTGACTACCCTGGGATAAACTCGAGAGTTGACAGCATACTCCATGTAGCTCTTCATAACTTACATCAGAATGGAAGGATAAGCTCGGAATGTTCTCAAGATTCTCTGTAGACACACCCTGTGGACACACCGTACCGCAGAGTATGGCAAACGGGGATGACTTCCTCCAATTCAAATGGGCAATGGTTGTTTGGAGGTCATCCAAGCCACCCTTCAACCTAAGGATCCGAAGTACGCGTTAAGCAACAAAGCAAGCCAAAGAGCTTGTGAGCACTACCTCAAAGGGAGGGTCGCGGTCTCAATATGAGCCGATAGAATCGCGGAGGATTGGTAGAGACTTTTAACCTGTTGCAATTAGTCTACGAATAGCAAACAAGTAGAGAAAACAAACGTCAAAATCATATGCAGAAAACCAACAATTCTTTTCCCAGGTAGGAGGGGATAAAATCGGAATGGCCAAATCGCAAACTTCTGCCAAGCCCTGCAACGAAAGGGCGTCGTTCAGAACTCGCTTAACCTGGGATGACTTTTGATAAGGAGAGTTGAGCAAGTAAAGACATCAGTAGCATATAATAGCCCACGTCTCCGAGGTTAGCACTAAGCGGGCTGGTGCTTGAAAGACAAGCAAATGTCATTATCGTGGCCTTTGGATGCTCCTCACGGAAAGCAGATAACAAGGAATCCGAGAAACCGCCGAAAGTTGATGTGTCTTGAATCATCTGTACCCCCTGTGCGATGACCATTGCCGTTTAATGCTTACTCATTAACAACTTGGCTCGCCTTCACCTGAAAATTATTACAATCCTCCACCGTGAGACGGAGAGACCCATCCATCAGCTCAGTATTCTAGCTATTTGTTTAGCTCGGGGGAACGAGATGCAACGATCTGCATACATCATCGTAGCGTGAAAAAATCTCGCGACTAGCACTCCAGTCGTTTTCGACGAGCTCTAGTATGTCCGGAACAGACTGGATCGATCTGGGATCAAAAAAGACTCGACTGAAATCGGACCAATATCTGATGTTCGACGCAATTTGTTCTACTGGTTCGTTGCCATCCTCCAGGTCAAGAGAGGAATGATATTCGCTCCGGGGTATTCGCTCTTGCTCCTGGCAAACCACATCTCCATGCCTGTTACGACAGTAAGGACAGGACACCGTGCTCAAGATTCAGGGAGCTCACCAAGTTATCTGCCGAGTGAGCGCCTCTCCCCGATGTAAATCTTTCGCAAGCGTGCCGAAATTAGCTTTGCAGGGCCACGGTGAATGAGCTGAAGTAAGGACGCCCGCTTCAACAAACATGCGTACACTTTTGATCAAAAGCAAGGAGCCTCGGACACAGTGTGGGTTGATTCTGCAAGTTAACTGTGAGTGATGCGCCACTAGGACAGTTGCAGCAAGTGCACCAGACATACATGTTCATCACGCCCCTCTTTGTATGAGATGTTATGATCAGTCACGGAGATGTCGTCTTCATCGTAAGCAAAGTAGCTCTCTTGTGTATTCCAATAATGTGTCCCAGTATAGTTGGAGAGCGAACCGGCTTGAATATGGATGATCTCTCTCATCACGGAACTTGAAGAAGGCAGCTTGGTCGGAGTCTTCTGCAAACTCCACAAATATTCCCACCAGGTTCGGCCCTGACTTATCGCCATTGAACTCGTTGATTCACGCAGAAGCTTGCAGAGCGCTTGCAGGCGTTGGCGCCGCAGCTACAGCAAGTCATAATGCTGTATCCCCTCAAGTTTCACCAGGCAGGATGTCGCATGGTCTCCCAGTTGCCCTAGGCGACGTTATTCATGTCATCCCAGCATAAATGAATTAGTGCATGCACACCATCACTCAGTAGGTGGGCAGAAACTTTCCCTTTAATGGCGTGACGTTCCAAGTAGTACTCATTGAGCATTTGTAAGTACATATTGACCACAGGGACAGTGTGGGCACCACTGACAATGAGGCGAACGAACCAAATATCAATCTTGGCGCCCCTTGCTGGGGTCAGGAGGCCCACGAACCAGCACTGCCCAGCGAGTGATACGCATCTCAGGGATCTGTCGCGTCATCGATCCACAGGGCCGTTGGTCGTGCAAACTTGATCATCACTGCGATGTTGTTGATTTCTTGCCGTGTAGATCATTACTCCATACCAACGCCCCTTCGCGGTCAGCTTGCGATATGATCGTTTACCACCCTATGAACCATTCGAGGAACTGATCTTCGCTTTGCGCCTCCACATTAGTTGTCACGCTGTGGTATAGCGGACACGGGGCAAGTTATGTCTGCGGGCATTCCCCCGTCACCGTACTTTCACCACTAGAATGGCTTATCAAATGATGCCTGCTTCGACCTGTTCCTGCATTGATTCTATTGCGGTGTTTTGTCGTGCACCTTTCCTCACACGTCTGAGCGTCTATCAAAGGTCGCCGTAAGTCAAAGGTACAGCGAGGAAGACCTG
>JBBPKK010000252.1:0-35372 GCA_038089215.1 Tylopilus vinaceipallidus
CAAATAGCTAAAGACAAATGTTCCATGTTCTCTTCTCTCGGCAATATAGCGAGAATCATTCGGGGCATCGATTTCAAGGATTGCCTGAAGAACAATTGGCCCGAGGAGATGCATAGACCGATTTGCAACCTGGTCGAGGCGTTGTTGAAAACGTTTTGGCGGAGCACGCTACGAACGACACACGCAGAAGGGCAAACCGAGGTCTCGCATGCCGAATTCATCCATACGCTGGAGAAGTGGTTGAACGCGAACGCTGGTCTGGAACACAAGTATTCCAATTGCCCTTTCAAGTCTGGCGAGTACAGTTTTCCTTTGCGAGGATTCGCACGTTGCTCATCTCGTCATCACTGTCTGCGACAGAGTCGTCTTGATATGATTGAGGATGGAAAGCTGTAATTAATTTCGGTCGTCGTTGGATATACCATCAATTATAATCTTTTCCGAAATTTTTAATGCATTGTCTTTCCGTGAGTGATGACGGACAAAGATCACTAGCGATGACTGGAATGGGAAGATTGAAGGTGGAACGTCATACTGTAAAGGCAAAGTTAGAGGCTCTGCGGTCAACCATCTCGTTCAGGTCGGCACAAAAGCGACAGTTCGGTGACCCGGATTTTTTTTCACATGGGGCACTAGAGTCTTATCGCAACATTTTCTGTTATAATGTCTCGAACTTGGTCCATTGTATCACTCTGTAATAAACCGGCTGCATGTTGTGGTGGCACGCTCCTGTGTTTCTGCCCCGTTGGAACTCAGAAACAAAACGACTTGTGCCGGCAATGGACACCCCACTGATCACTATTCGATTATGAGAGACGATTCCTGGCGATTCCGTTGGATAACGCTGACAATACTCTCCCAACTGCAGCCTGAGGCCGTCTGTTCTCTCCGCAGTGCATTCTTGGCGCCAGGGGTGCGGGATAGAAAGGCGTATTCCTGGCGGGTACCTACTTTCGTTGAAATTCCGCGAAGAGTCGGGTGATCACAGCCATTCTACTTTTCTTCGGTGTTCTTGCTCAGCAATGTTCAAGTTTACCTTCGTACTAACCTGAGAGAGGTGACGAAAATTTTGACCCACGGTGTAACGCTGCCCTCTCGAAGATGAGTTCTCGTTCAGCCCATCTCCACCGTCCTCCCGTACCATATCACGGACGGCGAGCAACTGTTCGCCTCAAATCTTGGAGTGAGTGGCAATTATGTCCCATTATATCACTTGTGCATGATCGGTGTGAGACACAATTCATGTTGTTCGCGGAAAAGTAGGATGGTTGAACTTCCTCCGCGACCAACACCGCCTTATTGTTTCCCTCGGTGACACCAAAGCTGACTTTTTGTTTTCGCTGCGAGACCCATTGACACTTCCCCGGGTCCTGCGCAATGTCTAATGTCCCTCCGCGGGCGGTGCTGCTGAACAATGAATACTGATTATTTTCCGAGGAACGCCATACGGTCGATCCGATTGGCAGCTCCTCCACCATTTAAGCCCTTGGTTTTAGGAGATGTCGTTCATTTTCTCCCTTGATATTTTTTGGCCGACGTTGCGGGGCTTCGTCTCTATACCCTTTATCTATTAATTTGCGTTTTATCATGTCGCGCGTAAGAGTCTCTTTGCGATGTCGTCTGTCAGGATGTAGCTAACTGACGTGCCACCTTCCACTGACAGCGCGGCGAGTGGAACTGTCCAACGTGTTACAAGACCTTTGGGCGTAAAGGCGATCTTACTCGACACCAGCTGCTGCACACTGGCATCAAGTAGGTCGTGGTATACCGAGCGTTAGAACGCTCCCGGTTGACATTCTTTCTAGACCTTACGTGTGCGAATTTTGCAGCAAGGGTTTCGCACAGTTTTCGGGCCTGAAGACGCACTGGAACGTGCAGTACGGGATTCGATTGCTATTCAACCCTGTTGCACCATACTGACAAGAGAGGTAGCACCAGACAAAAGCCCCATGCATGCGGCATCGGGGCCTGCACAAAGGTCTTTGGAGATCCTTCCTCGTGTGCGCGTCATAGGGCAGAATTTCACAGGCGCAAGGGCACCTACAAGTGCATCGTCCCGGGGTGCCGATCAAAGTGGGTGCTCTACTGGAGATTCCTTGTGCTGCAATGTTGATGCTGTCGTTAGAATCAAGCGGCGGTCCGCGTTCGTGGCACATTTGCGGAAACACGGGCTCGATCCCACCTTGCTCGATCTGGACGCCATGGCTTTGCAGAGCGGCGCAAGTGATAAAGGGGCTCTTGCATCAGCGCCCCACTTTGCTTCCCCTGATGTCGAAAACGACAGCCAGCAGGATGCAGCATCGCAGAGCTCCTCTTCTTCCTTGCCCAGAGAAAGTAGGTGAAACCGTCACACTTGAAATTACTTTCTCATCGTTTGCAAGGTGCTCGATATTACCCCATGGACGATAGTAGCATAGCAAGTCACGGCGGCATCATGGAGAATAATGGATGGCCTGACGACGGTCCATTTGATTGTGGACAGGTTACCTGGCCCTCCGCAAACTATGGTTTGCTTCTGGCCCCGATGCCTGCTGAGACCGAGCATGTCCAGAGGGATCACCCAGGGTTTTCCGACATTTACCCGCCCATATCCAGCGACTTCGAGGACCCGTTTTGCTCCGATGGTATACGTTCCACGACAGTCGACTACCCACTCTTTGACGCCTCTCTTTTAAATCTACCGGTCGTTGACCCGTTCCTCGAAGCCGGAAGTGACGGATCCCAGTCACCGTGGTCATCGCTATCATGCCTGGCGAACGATGCATCGCAAGAGTCGCTTCTATACAACATGATGTGATTCGTGCATTGTCCAGGTCATCTCATTTAATATTCCCGGACTCTTTCTAGTACATTACTTACTATATTACCACCCGGACGTTTGGACGCTCAAATTACTACGGATGTAGCTCGGGATGCCACACTGAATTATACCCGCGCCCCCCTTATTCGCAATAGTGAGACATTGGTCAAACTGCTTTAGATGGTATCAAACAAATTGCGTCATGTCGATTCACCGGGTCCGCAGGTCGATCTAGGCTGCGCGTCCGCGGCGATCAGGTTCCTTCAGCAAAATTACCCTAGTCCATACGACCGAATACTTGCCATGCTGACCAACGATCCTACAAATTAAAAATCCCCAGACATGCTTCGCCAGTAATCAGCAACACGATGTATGCAGGCGAAATCGGCTTCAGCCTGGGGGTGCCTGAAGATCACCTTTCAGGGTCCCGGCTTGACATGGAGCTTTGTGGTCGCCCGGGGGTGAAACAAGGGGGAACAGCCTCACCGGGTGCGGAGGAAGCGGGTAAACCTTAGCGAGGAGTAGCGAAGTCATTGAAGGAATCCTGAACCGCGCTGCATCTGCATATACATTGCCAAGGATTGCTCCGGTGGCTGGCGCAGCTGACTGTTGGAGAGGGACAGGGGGAGAACCCCCGCCGACACCTGGAGAGGACCGCAGTGGAACGAAGGCTATCATGGTACTGGCTCTTCCCGAGGCCCCTGACCTGCGCTGTACACGCCAACGGGAGAAAAGCAGGCAAGGCCGGACGACAGCAGAGCCTACTCGCGGTGAACAGCACGCTTTCAAATCCTTGTGGTCACGTGATACACGCGTGCCACGCGTTTCAATGCGGGTCCTTTGAAGACGCCTTCTCCGCTTTCCGAGTCGATCCGTCGGCCACTCAGGCCCGAGCGCTGCCCGCCAACATGACCCATCAATGTATCGACTGGTCCGCGACGCCCCCAGCCCGGAAGGCACCCTTTTTGATCCTCACGCGCGGCGACGAGCACGTCTACACCGCCGTGCCCAAAGAACTCAAGGCAGGCCCTCTCGCACGATCGCCGCACGTCGCGCGTTGGCTGACCCCCCCCGCGCCGCAGACCCTCGAGGACGTCGCCCGGAAGGAGTTTGGTCTCGGCGACACGGCCGGCGTCCGTTTGTCGTCGTCGTGCGCGAACCTGTGCAGCGGCCGATTGGCCAGGATCACAGAGGCGGCGTGGGAGCACATGAGCACGCTGATCGGCTGTGTCACTGTCGAGGTCGCAGGCGATGTGATGGACGTGGATGGTCTGCCGCCCCGAGGTGCGCAGGATGCTTGTTTTGTGATCGTGTGTGTATTGGGTGGCTCACGTCGGTCAGGGAGCGCCAAAAGAAAATTGCCGGCGGACGAGGAGGAAGCAGATACGGGAGACACGTCCGATCATGGTCCTGGCAGCCAAGCGAACCATTCAGCAACTGAGGCCGTGCAGGCCATCCCGTCAGACCATGTTAATGAGAGCGATCCTGGCAACGCCTCTGCACCCGAGGACGAACAGAAAGCCCCTTTCGAGGAGGAAGTGAGTGTCCCCCCTCGGAAGGTGCGACGTCGGCGCCGTTTGGTGCCTGAAGATGAAGATGAAGACGAAGGCCAAGAGTCTGAGCGAGAGCCCACACCACCAGCGGAGGACCAGGTTCCCTCTGATGTCCCATCCCCAGAACTATCACAGCCAAGTACGCCGCCGTGCCTTGTCTACGTCATTCGCACTGATCCACCATACGCCTAACTAGGTACAGAAGTCAGGAAGGAGAACGTTCCCTACTCTCTTTCCCAGCCTGACGCGGAGCCGGCCGAACATCCCCAAGGACTGAGTGAGTTGTCAATCGCAAACTCTACCCACTGTCAACGTTGCCCGCTCAACCCGGTCTCTAAGACAAATCTGTCAAACAGGAAAAGGGCGCAAGTGGAACGGACACTGCAGGTCGACCAAACTCTCATAATGGCTCCCTACACCATCGTACGTCAACACGGGTCCACCGATTTGGACAACGGGTTTCTCACACCGCCCCCAGCCCACACCGAGTCCTACCCCGAGTTCGGTACACAGACCCAACCCGAGTCGAGCGACAATCCGAAACTCATGATCCGCGTCGCACACCGGCCGTCGAAGCAGGAATCCAAATTCACGACCAAGAGCACGACCAAGGTCGGCAAGGTGCTCACGGGCGTCTGCAAGTCGTTTGGGTTGGAGGTGAACCTGTGAGCTCATTCGTCGTCCCGCCGTCGTTCACGCCAACCGCCCTGTCCATCAGCGCAACCCTGTATTTGATCGTGTCCACCGAGGACGAACACGGCGAGGAGGAGAATTTGTTCCCGTGCGACGTAAACGACACCATCGCCAGGGCGGGCGCAGAACGTGACATGGAGTCGCGGTTTCTGTTGAAGATGGCGGGAGAAGCCTGAAAACGATCATATGGCATGCTGGCATCTCTCTTTATGCGATTGGATAGCCCCGGGTGGGCGCGTCGATCTGTTCACAATATTGACAGTCGTGTGGTATGTGTACGCGTAGGTGCCTGGATTCCCGAAGCAAGGTTTCATAATACTGTACGTTGACGAGAAGGGCGCAAACGTCTGTCCTCCCTTGCGTTGTAACGAGGCAACGCCTCGCCGCCGATGGCGGGAATCCATCTTCTTGCCAAGGAGACCCTCTCGCCCTCGTGTGTCCCGAGTCAAGGGTCGTTGGCATCGCCGCCGCCGTTTTCTGAAACGGCGATGGACATGTGTAGCGGGAAGTTCTGATGGAGCCTGCCAGCTGCGACGCACTTCTCGGTGATGGCCCCCCACGGCGACATGTGCAGGTGGGCACTGTTCCCCCCGCTGGCCAGTGTGATGGGCGGCGGCGTTGCCTCGTTCGGGCCACGATCGTGATCCTGTGAATCTGCCACGCGCTGGGAACTGCCTCGACCGGGCAATGCGTCGACCATGACGGCACCGCGGACAAGGGGCACTCCTAGCCAGGTCGGCGTCGTGCCAGTCGCGTCTCGGAATGCCCCCATGGTGTGAGCGCCCCCTCCGGCCGCACGGAAGTGCACCCTGTCCGCAGCAGGACAAACGCGGTTCTGCAGTGCTGGCGGCGCGGCGCGCGTGCCATTTGGCAGTGCAACCGCGGACGCCGCCGCACATGGGCCGGGGGTCCCGCCGCCGTCTCTGTCGTACGGCGTCACGGCAGCGTGCTGAAATCATGGCCACGGCTCTGACGCGAGATACTGGCTCGTGCGTCGGCTTCGACCGCTTCGCGTCGCTAACGAGGCGTGACCATCCCAACAAATGCATCGGAACGTGCGCGTTGGCAAGAATTTTTTTTTTTTTCATCTGTGCTACAAATGCAAGGCAGTGTCGCGCGGGGCCAACGACCCGGCGGGTCTACTCGTCCCTCCTGCGGCGGCGGTACGATAAACAAGTACGAGTAAAGGAGCGTTCGATACGACGGGGTAGGGTGTAGAGTAGTGCTCTCCGATTTTACGAGGGACAGAGAGAATGGTGGGGGGGGATACCATAGGGCTATATGTCCAGAATAAGATAAACAAAAAAAAAACGCCACTCCCCAGCCACATCCGATGTCATAATCCAGGGCGTCATGGCGGCAGGGGGGGGGGGGCACGGAGTAGAGTGGGGTGAGTTGGGTGAGGGGGGTGGCACTCAATGCGGCGTCCTCCTGCGGGTGCGCACAAGCGTCGCGCACGCGTCTGAAAACGCGCGGATTGCTTGACTCGATTTCGAGGGTCGAAGCTCTCCAGACGGGGGAGGTGCCAATCGGGGGAGCGCGAGCGAGTCGTACGACGGCGTCATCGTCAGCCCGCGCTTGGGCGGGTACCGCGGCGCGTCGAAACTGCCGTGATGGAGCGGACGCCCATCCGGATCGGTGTACAGGATGTACGCGAGCGGCTTCTTGTCGTCGCGCAACGTCGGCAACGTGTCGTGTGAGTCGGAGAGGAGTGGCGAGCGGGCGTGCGGGAACTGTGCGCGCATAGGTCACGGATCAGTCTCCCCTCGTCTTCTGCTTCACGGGCGCTCCGAGGGACGCGCGGAAGAAGACACACACACTCACCGTGTCGAGCGGGAGCGTAATCTTGGCAGCCAGGGGCCGCGTGCGTTCAAAGCTCCCCAGGTAGTCCGTACGCGAGGGGAGCAGATGGTCGCGTTCGTCGTCACGCTTGAACGAACGCGTGCGGGAGCGCATGCTGCGGTCCATCGTCATCATCGGCGGCGCGGGCAGGGGGGCCACGGCAGGCTCGTCGTGAACTGCCTCCGCCCAACACTGCTCGGAGAAACACGCCACGGGCGAGAGCAGGAGCTGCTCGTCCAGCGTGTCCAGACACGAGATGTCCATGTCAACCCCGCACGAGGCACAGTCGTTGGCGACGGACAGCAGACCAGGGCTGGGGAGCGCCGGCTCGTCTGCGTTCGCCTCCGTCTCCGTCACCACGTCGTGCGCGTGCCTGGCGTCGTCCATCACATACGGATCGCGATCATGAGGGGCAGGCGGCGACGGAGGAGCGCTGTTGGTCCAGCCGGACGCTCTCTCCAACGGCGCGTCCACGAACGAGAAGGAGCGCGGCGTCGCGACGACCTCGCCGGCAGGGCTGAAACAAAAGCTCGGAAAGCTCGACTGCAGACACCGTCGCGCTGTCAGCGGGCGAAACACGACGGTCGGGACGCGCGGAGGCGGACGCACCTGCTCTGAAACAAGGTCGTCTATGCTGATGCGTGCAGATTTTGGAAACGACAGGCGCTTGCGCGCGGCACACCTATCGCCAGGCCGGAACCAATCGACCGAGAAGCTCGTCTTGTCGAAATCCATCTTCCAATTAATCGGAAGGAGAAGAGATTAAACGAACGAAAAAAAAGAAAGACACAGACTTGATAACGTCTGCCTGGAGGGGGAAAAGGAGCGCAAGGCTGGACAAAAAAGAGGGGCAATGGAGAATCTCGACAGAGGCGTGCAGAGGACAGATTGGGGGGGATCTTGGGGCCAAAATGTTAAATACACGCGGCCATGGCCCTTGGGCCTCTTCTTAAATAAGTCGTTGGTCGTACCAGGGTAGCGGAGAAGACCCTTGGACCCATAAGTGGTAAGCTGTGCGCTTGCGAGCGAGCGATGACAGCCCAGGGGACCACCGTAACAGCACCCGCCAATCAACTGCGAGCGTCCCCATCAAGACATGTCGGCATGTGGGCTCCGCGTCTACGTAAACTGGATCCGAGGAGCGGGTTTCGAATGCGAACAAAGGTTCGAGTGGGCCCGGGAGCGAAAACACACGCATCCAATCCCGGTCTCGGAGGGGGAAAAAAAGACACCGGCTCAGTTAGCGGTCTCGAGGGGGCCCGCGACACGATCATGGAATGCGACTCGATTAGCATGCTCGCCGAGAGGTATATGTACTGTTTGGGGATGGCCTGATTGGGTAGCACAGGTAACGAATATGCCAGGGGGAGATCTACAGTCCACAGAGAGCAGGGCGTAGGACAGCATCGAGAACAAAGCTGGGGCCCATTGTCACGATAGCGATAATGGAAGGCATAAGTATCAGATTAGAGGTTCAAGTGAACGTGGGATGCGGGGTACGCCAGACGGACACACTTCCTACAAACGCAAAAGGTATGTGTCAAGCAGAAACCGAATCGGAAAAAAAGGAAAATGATGACATAGGGCAGAGAAGGAAACTGAATAAGGTAACGGGAAGTAAGAATATAAGTATAGACGGTCGCGAAAGCCAAGTGAATAATGAAAGAGTCAACCAATAGCCCAAAGGTATTTCACGTCCCTTCGAACATTGCGTCGCACCCAGAAGGAACTACACCATATTGGGGATAGCAGGGGAGCGATAAGGTTGTAGGTTCCACCCGAGCGTGGGCGATGTTCGATGGAGACGGAAATCCGGAGCCAAACCGCTCTCATCCACTTGATTTGGTTAGACGTTTTCATAAGCTTTCGGATGTTTTGTGATCAAAGGACAGGAGGGAGACAAGAGACCGAGGGAGACGCATATGAGAGATGGGGTATCAAGGGGGAATGCAAATATTGTCCGTGGAGAGCTTCGTGCCAATGAGTTAGTTTGCTCCATTAATGGCTTCGTGCTCGGCTTCGACGCGCATTTCCGGAACTTCAGGACCTAGGCCAGCAACACCATTCTCTTCACCGACGCCATCAATCACACCACCTTCCTCCTCCACACCCTCTCCAATCTCGTTTGGGCCTGCACCTCCGACGCTCGCAGTGTTGCCGCTTGCCGTACGCCTGCCGCCACCCTGTGGCCCGGACCGCGGCGGATTGGCACATCGGTCCTTGCCATGTGCAATGCGTAGGCTGGCATAATCAGGCTTGTTCTTCACCCCATCAATCGCTTTGATGGCATTGGAGATGTTGGTAAAGTTGACGAATGCGCAGTTCCTGCGAAGCAAAGTTGGCAATCCTGCAGAAAACCAGATTGGTAGTCACGTACTTCTCCTTCAGGAAGTTGACAAGCTCAATGTCACCATACTCGCCAAAGTCTCGCTTGAGTTTCTCTTCACTGAATAGCTCAAAGTCTTCGATATTGCCGACGTAAACGTTTCGCGTAGCGCCAGAGTGCACTGCTAATGCTAACGAGGGAGGAAGAGGGCCCGAGTTCTTGCCCCAACCAATCTTAAGCCGACGGTTGTTGAGAGTGAGGCCCTGGTATGAAGACACCTGGAAGAACGTGAAAGCGGCAGCCGGATCGACAAACGTCACAAACTGGTCATGGTACCATCAGAAATCACGCGGCCTTGAAAATGAATGAAACACCTACCGCGATGTGTTTGTCCTGCATGTACCGCACACTCTGCAAGACACCTCCCCTAATGGCATTGCACAGATCCTCCGTCGTCGTTTCTGGATGGATGTTCCCCAAGTACACGGTTCGGTTGAGTCCTTGCATTCCCGCGCCAGCGGCCAGGCCCATGCCGTCTGGTGAAAATGCGGCGTATGGAGAGAACGGACCACCGAACGGGCCCGCCCCAAAGGGTGTGGCAGAGTTGGGCGAGAGCGCCGCAGAATGTACCAGGGACTGCGCAGCAGCAGCCTGAGCAGCCTGGGCAGCCGCTTGCTGTGATTTGGGGATGTATGCGCATCTATCCTTGCCATAGTTGACACGCTTGCCTGCCCAGGCTGGTTCCGTAGGCAGCGTGTTGACAACCTAAACAAGCGCTCTCGATGAACCAAGCTGAAGATAATACTTATACGCAACACGTACCTTCGTAGCCACCGAGATGCTCAAGAAGTGTACAAAGCCAATGTTCTTGTCTCTCACAATCTTGACTTGGTCAATCAGGCCGAATCGGCTGAGCTCATCCCTCAACATCTCCTCTGTCATTCCTTCGTCAAGTCCACCTAGATATACGTTTCGACTCGCGTTGCTCTGCTGAATCGCAAGCTGCACTTGCGCCGGCACAGGGGAAGGTTTTCCCCAACCAATCTTGAGCTCCTGACCGTGTAAAGACAACTTTTTGATCGTCGCGTCGGCATGGAAGGAGGCAGCCGTTTGGCCATCAAGGAAAGAGAGGAATACACAGGACTTCTCCGGCAACACTCGGATAGATTCAAGAGGTCCAAAGTGAACGAGGTTGAGGAGCTCGTCGACGGATGCCGTTGCGGGGAGGTTGCCAATATAAACAGTACGTGCAATAGCGTTGGGACCTCCAGAGATAACAGCGGAGAGAGCGGCAGGGGAGTAAGCACCAGGCGTCGGTGGAATGTTGATGTTCAGAGAGGGGAGACGTGGTTGCTATAAAAAGGACAGTCAATGTGGGACATCAAGACCATGGTGCTACACGATGGACTCCAACAATAAGACGCACCTGACCAAAGTTGCCCGACTGACTCGAATACGGGAACCCGCCCAACATCCCCACGCTCGGAAGACCCATGCCAAGCATCCCATAGCCGAACGCACCGGCGCTGTAAGGACTACCTCCGTTTGGTTGCCCCTGTTGTCCTGCTTGTTGTTGCTGTTGAGCAAAGCCAGCCCCCGTGTGCGGGCTCATCTGGGCGCCCATTTGCATGCCCTGTCCATTAACGGCTGTGTTGATACTGAGGGAAGGCGTAGAATACAATGCATTGGGGGCGAATGCGGGGGAAGAGCTGGGCTGGAAAGACTGCGAGATCGAAGCTTGGGGGCCGTACCCGTAGTTGGCGAATGCGTCGCGATTGGAAGCGTTGGAACCGGAATTGGCAGGTGCGGTGAGACCATTGGAAGGGGTGGTGCCGTTAAATGAAGTAGGAGACCAGCGGGCTTTTTTGGCGTCTGGGCCACCAACGGAATCCATGGACCTCTGGCGAGACGGGAACCGAGAGATGAGTGAGTGGCTGGAAGGAAGAGGAGACACAGGCAGACCTTCATCATGTCGAGGTCGAAGGCGTAAGGATAGTGAGATGCAAAGGCTGCTTGAGAGTCGTCCATTGTGTTTGTCGAGTAAACAGGATCCGATTGCGGGGAAAGAGAATGGAGAGAGGGAATTGGCAACGGCGGAAAGTCGTCGAAAGAAGATTCAACGAATGACAATGAAACAGAGAACGGGTGAAGTTAGAGAAAGAATGACCTCAGAAAACAGAGGGGATAGGTAGGGAGCGTGTGGGATGTGGTCTGGGAAGGTATGTAACGCGAAGGGGAAGAAGTGTCCAAAGTGCGATTTTCAGCCAACTTTTGGGACACTTCTCGGCTGGAGACAAACGAGTGTGGATGGGGGCGAAGAAGAAAAAACACGCACAAAAAGCAGATATAGAGGGGGACTAGAGGGAGAGAAGGGTGTGCTGTGCTTATAGATAGAGGTTAAAAGGTGGGTAAAGGGTTAAGGACAAGACCAAGATGGACGAGATCAAAGCCCACGCCCTGTCGAGAACCCGGTGAGCACGACCGCGGCCATGGGCACGTGAGACACCTACGACGGAGAGAACAACGGACGGACGCGTCCAGCTCGAAACAGTGAAAAAAACAAACGCGAAATTTGTCAGATAACCAGCCAGTTAACTCGTCATTTACTTCCATCACACTTGGCCATTTTCACCACGCACGGACCCTATCTTTACGTAATTATTTAATTAAACCAATAATCGCCACAGCGCGGCCTCCTCCGCCACCGCCAGCGACGTGTCCAACGCATCCGCCGCCGCCTCCTCCGCCAGCTCCTCCGCCAGCGCGTCGTCGTCCGTCTCGTCCGACAACAGCTCGTCCTCGCCGGCCTCCGCGCTCGGCCCACGTCGCGTTCGTGTCGCCTCTCGCTCGTACGTGCGCGCGAGGCAAACAAGCGGACCCAGCCCCCAGGCAGATGGCGGCCGGACGAGCGGCGTGTACACATCCCGATGAAGCGGCAATACACACGAGTCGGCGGCAGGATTCTCCGCTTCGACGTCGGGATCAACGCTCGGGCTTGGCTCGGGATCAGTTGCAGGGGCGCACGAGGGCTCGGTCAAGAAGTCGTGGCATGTCTCAACCGACTCGAAATACTCCTTATGGCTGCGGTAGCGTGCACCGACGGCTTCCACGGCGTGTTCGATAGCGCCCAGCGTGACCTGTAACAGGAAGCAGTCGGAACCCGTGACTCTTCGCAGCATTGTGACGCACCTGATCGCCCTGTCGCCATACTTGGCTCCGTCGTTTTAGCCTTATCTCCCTTTCCCTCCAAACGATCGCCCGGTGTATTACGTCCGTCACAAATGACACCATCCCAGCCTGAAGGTGCCGAATCAACTCAGCGTCAACAAACTGTGTTACTACCGACTCGTCCGCCTCTGCCTCCCCATGCTCGAGCGAAGAGTATAACCTGCACACATGAGACAAACACAGAAACAGAGTATAAACAAGCGTAACTCACCCCATCATCCTCCCCAACGCACTCAAATCGAGTAAATGCATGCCCTCGTCGCGAAGATACGCCGCATCGACGCCCAGCTTGGCAAACTGGGCTTTCAGTTTGTACGGAAGCGTCAAGCCTCCTTTGCCCATCTTGGACGTGTTCTCTGTCAACTCTAACTCGGCATTAGATGGCGCCTCGGAACCTCGTGGAACGGGAGTCGAGACAGTCGACGTTTCACGTCGTTGCGGTTTTGCCTTTTTGCCGGGTTTAAGCCTCTCAATCCCTGTGTTGACGATACCTTCGGGCGGCATTCCATTCTGCATCGCCCTCTTCCGGCGCATATGGAAGCGTTTCTGAATGCGGCGGCGCAATCGAGGGGAAAGCTGTGACAAGTCGAGTTCAACGTTCGCAGTCAGCTTTGTATCGCTGGGAGTACCACTGTCAAGCGGGAACGTAAATATATTGCTGGTGCCGGGCTGAGAAGACGCCTCGCGCGAGATAGGCTGAGAGACGGCGTCCTGAATAGCGAGAGCAGCGGCCGATTGATTACCTGCGGAATCAATACCACCAGACAAAGCCAGCAGTACGGGGTCAATCGCCACGTCATCTGCTCCTTGCGGTGCCGTCGTTCGATCTGATAGGCTAGTCACTTCTGCGTCACGAGCGTGGGGTACCCCTTCGTTTCCAGGTGTCGTGCAAGTCACCTCTGTGATCGAGTGCTCCCGGCTCTTGCTCCTGTCCTGCGTCGCTTCTTCGGCTTCTCGCAAAATGTTGTCCAGAACCATTAAATGAGAGACCTCCAAACGACCCATCAACGCTTCCCGCTCGTGCCCGATCGAGGTAGAACGTTTCCGCGCACGCGACGACGCGTGTTCGCGTAACGATGGTGAACGACGAGCAGCGGATGGAGAATGATCATCGTCGTTGGATACCGCTTGACTTTGAGTTCCTCCGTTTCCGATACCGCGCGGCCGACCTCGCTTGCGCTTCGGTGGTGGGTCGACCACAACGTCCATATCACCGCTATCATCACCGCCGAGACACGCAAGGTGTTCCTGATCGACGATCCAAGCAGCCATACGCTCCTCTGCATCAATCCATGCTTGAGTGACCTCGAGCGCGGGCTCACACACCCTCCCATCCCCGTCCGCGTCTGTATCTGACCCAGAGCCCCAGTTCCAGCGCGGATCAGAGGGAGATGGCTTGTCGATGCGCATAGACACCACCCGCGGACACTCGCCTTCGTCGTCATCCTCCATATCCACGTCCGCGCCCACGCGAGAACGCGAAGACTCATCTCTGCACGTCGACCCCGCGTTCCGATGACCGTCCTCGGCACTACCTTCCATGTCCACGTCCTCTCCCCCTGGCTGTGTGGCGGCCAGCTTTGCAGCGCCCTCCTCCAGAACCTCCAGGTACATCCACACTTCCCACTCGCTCCTCGTCTGGACACAGGCAGCGATGAGATCGGGTCGCCACCTCGAGTACACCGAAAGTGCGCGGAAAAACGTGTCGCGTTCAGTGAGTGTCCAGCCGGAAGTTGTGGGTGCGTCCGAATCGACAGCCTCTGAACCCTCCTCGGCATCATTCGTGTCTTCGTTCGCAAGCGGATCTACGCGTAAGCCCAGGCGTGCGCTAGTGTCTTTGAGGTGCTGGACAAAAGTGGGGAGGTACCCGCCCAAGACATCATATTCGTGATCCATACGACCTGTTGGAATAGAACGAGGGCGTGAGCAGGTCAGAGGGTTCTTCTGTAATCAACAAGGAATCAGGTGGAACGAGGTTTGCGTGCGGGTCGTGGCCGAGCATCCTTTGAGTGTCACTGCGGTTCGCGAAAAGAGTGACCAACGAAAAAAAAAAAAGTGTGACTCCTGAATTCAATCGGAGTCGGCTAGCGGAAATGTGACAAAGAAAAAAGGGCTCAACCGGGAATTGAACCCGGGTCACGTACATCTTCACCATCTTGATGGCGGGGAACACCCGAAGCACGTATCATGCGACTAGACCATTGAGCCGGTAATCAAGCTGGTGAACATAACATATATCAGTGTTCTTTGGACTTGTGATCCGATGGCAGATGCCCGGAACACTGCCCATCACTGGCTGCAGAGATGCCACTGGCGGTTGTCGATGTCCCTGTGTTCGCGATCGTGATGAAACTGATGGCGGAAATTCCAGAATGTCATTTTTCATTTGCATGCTGGGTATCTACCCATCATTGACGACCACGCCCCCAGATCAGATCCCATAAACGATCCATGCAGGTGATCCTCCTGGACTACGGTAAAGACTTCAAAAGATATTGCGTTCTTACTAGTCCTCATAGGCAGAATATGCCATTCGCCAAGATAATAGCAGTCGGATTGCATGTACATCGGCTTCCGTGTATCCGAGTTTGCCCCCGATGTCCATGCTTGAGGATCCCTAACACGACAAAGAGAGGGGGCCCCCACAAACCAAGGCCACGAATACTGTATTGCACTCTCAGGTCAAGGAATCGGTCCACAGCCGCGCGTCTGAGCTTGAAGAATTCCCGGATCGTCTCCAGCTGGAAACGACCTGGAAATATGGATCGTGCGTGTTATAGCTAAACAGACACAGTGCCAACTTCCAACTACGATCGAAGAGCATTGTACCCGTTGGCCATACGCCTACGACTGGACATTGTTGCATTGGCCCGTGCCATGGGAATCCAAAGCAACGCGTAATATGCACATATTGCAGATCGCGATACGATACGTGTTTATTCTGGAATGCAACGCTAAGACCCTCGCTGATTGTCGCTTCGTTAATCAGCGGAAGTGGTCGCATCGTGATTGTAAAACCCCGTGCTGTATCTTCCCAGTCGAGCGAAGCGTCATCTATCGCATTCGTCATCCCTCCCACTGACACTGAAACAGTCCTAGGTTACGAGCCTCTGCGAATCGACTGGTGATTCATTTACCTCTAATTCAACACAACACTCTTACTCCGCGGGATCCCACATAGTTGATTAAACTCAAGGTGCTCCAAAATAAGGAGCGCCTTGATAAAGGTCGTCGCACCGATGATCGGAAGCCGGTCTCTCAACAAGTCATGGTCCAGGGGTCTTGATGTCCGTTCGCCCAACTCCCAGGCAACTACCTGTAACTCATGCGTTCGGTGATCGGTGATGCATGTGATATGCTCTACTCATCCATTTGTCAGCTTGCCTCGTTTTATAGATACTGAAGCCCGCAATTTGAACCTTTTCCGGTGTTTTCAGCCCGATTGCCTCCACAGCTCCTTTCACAAGCGGCCAAGACAATGGATTCACGGTTACCCTACGTGCGACCACCAGATCCCTCCATGAGCAAACGATACCCACGTCGAAATTGAGACACAAGAATTGGGGAGAGAGTAGCCAGATTGATTGAGAGCGCATATCTGGGCCATCCCCTTAATCGCACTCTTGAAATGATTGCCTTCGATACCGAGGACGACGGGCCAAATGTCATGCTGACCGTCGAAGCGTTTAATCAGCTACATCACTGGCAGTGTGCTTGCACGGTCCCAATGTCGATGGATCGAAACGTAGGTCAGGGTGTTCTGGGCATTCCCACTGCTGATGTAACCTACGGAGAAGCCTTGCTCTCCGTGTGGCAATCCTTTCTACAGACCTTCGGAACAGAGACAATTCGGCACGAAACGATCTGAGGCAGGAGTTGTGCACCGGGAGGCTCGTTGTCGTTTGAATGCTTTCGGAGGTTTCAAGTGTGGAGCGTCGTGGCAGCCTGGGCTCAAAGAGATTGACAAACCCTCAGGCCTCACGAATAACAAACAAACGTCGATCAACAAGGTAAGCTTAGTCCCTTGAAGTCGAAGACTACATATTTCACAGTAGTTTCAGAGTGACTGGAATGAGCCACCATCTTTGAGACACCGTGGTCGGACTACTACAAGTATCCCCCGCACCTCCTTGCATCGCCTGGGTCCGAAATTGCCGGAGATCGGTCTCAGTTATTCTCTTTCTCAAAAGTGACTCGCCAGATGCCTTCGGACTGTAAAACAAGTAACCAGCTTCCGTTCCTAGAGTACGTTGTTCGGGGATTGCTCGGGGAACAGACTTAAAATTTGACTCATCGATTCGGCGATCGGTGATAGCATCTGCTGAACAAACTTGTAACGTAACAAAGGACTGCATCGGGAACTACTTGAAGGCTCTGGTTGTTCTGTGATATTGTTCTGATTGGGTGGGATATATCCAAAAACAGGCTTACAGCCCATACTATTCCTTTTTTATTCGTGCTGAACGATGTCACTGACTCAGATAGGCTCCAGTTACTCGGCTACTCTAACCGGGTGGCGCCCTTTCTGCAGGTGCAATAGTAGGCTGTACTCGCCACATCTGTTAATTGACCGTTACAGTGTCGTAATAAAGACGGGCGGTTAAGGGCTTCGGCCGTTCAGAGCGATTCGCCTACAACGCACTAAAAAGACCGGCGCCAGGTTGCTAAAAATTCAAAATGCGACCTTCAGGCCACAGACTGGCAAGAGTTCCTCCTGCGATCAGCCGCTGGCTGGGCTACCGTTCATCTCCTCCAGCACCTCAACCAATCTATGTTGTAGTTCTCTGGTCTCTCATCGGTGCGTTTTGCGGTCTGGTTGTGATCCAGGCTGCATTCCGTGCGCACTATTTCACTCGACGAGCGGTGCCATCAGTGGTTGCCAGCTATGTAAGAGCGTTCTTTTTTGGTTGTTACATTCCAATTCCATGAACGTTGTCGCAGGGCGCGTCGGCCGTCTTGATCTACGGCTCGATTGAAAGTCCTTTGGCGCAGCCGAGAGCGCTTATCGGTGGTCATTTCATTGGCGCGTTCATCGGTGTCTGTATATCCAAACTGTTCCAGCTCCTACCTCCACAAAACTACGCCGACCTGCAGTGGCTAGGTGGTTCACTCTCGGTTTCGCTCGCCATCGTGGCCATGCAGCTCACCGGGACAGTCCACCCTCCGGCAGGGGCAACGGCGCTGCTGGCTGTTGTCAACCAGCCAGTCGTCGATCTATCTTGGTACCTGCTCCCTGTGGTCCTTCTTTCCTCCGCTCTTGCGCTCGTTGTGGCACTCCTTGTCAACAACATACAACGCAGGTACCCTGTGTTTTGGTTTGCTCCCGATGTGCCACCCACACCTCCGAGTGATCACGAGGTTGGCAAAACCGAGTCTTCCATTGCCCGAACAGACAATCGCAGTTCTGATTCGCGACTTTCTTCCTAGACGGAGAGCTTGGTTAGTTTCCCAAGCCCCCTTTTCTCAGAGCTTTCTACTGACTTGAGTTGCATTTCGAAAGGTGGCTCTACCTTAGAGATAGAACGCGGTTAGCCAGCCAAGCCTTTCTCACTACCAAAGTTTGCTACTAATGGGAATCACAGCTCATAGAAGGCTTTCTTGGGCATAGAGCTTCCTACATATGGAAGTCCATAGATACTTAAATTATTAACATCCATGGGATCCGCCCTGACTATGACACGATAAACACGAGGTTAACGCATTACTGGATACGTTATATTTACAGTTGTTTCTTGAAGTGAACATCGCCTGCAAGTTAGGGCTGCAACGTTAACCGTCGTGATCGTGAAAGGAGTTGTCGCCACAGGCACCACCGCCTACATCGTTCTTCTCTTCCACACGTTATGTGCATCAAGGCTGCGAGGAGGATGGTGGCGGGGTATGCCGTCTTTGCACAACAGATCGCTACCCTGGTCGAAGGAAGCACTCATGGGATGCGATCCGTGACAGCGCTGAAGGTACGCTTCAGTCGCCTACGCTGTGAAATTGTAGTACCTGCGTGCTCCGCTTGCCGAAACAACACTTTTACATGAGTCCAGGGATTAGTTGAGATACACAATACCCTGAGATAAGGCTTTGGCCGACGAACACGAACCACTCCCGAGCGAACGTAACTTACACCCACCTACGCCTCATGATCGCATGATCGGTCGTTGGAGCTCGGATTGCCTCGGCAGCTACTCCACGACACTGCAGCCTGGGCAATCCTAGAATGACCATTCCATTGGCAATGGGATCATGGTTTTTCGGTGTACGTCGTTGACTGGACGGCTGCTGTGAGTCGTCGATATACACCGCGGGCGAGTTGCCTATCAGACCTGCCAGCTCAAGCTCGTGGTCAATCCGTTTACGTTTATTCACCCCAGGGCTCACGCGTCTCGTGGATGGGCTGCCAGTGACTACCGAATCGGAAGGTAGAGCCTGTTCAAAATTGGAGACTTACCTCTAAGACTAGCAGGAGGCTACCACATGGTAACCGATAGGCTCACCTCCCTGAGATCCCTCGGAACCAAACAGAGACATCCAGGTGAAAAGGAGTCCGTGCCGGTAGTTGAGTCATGTCGTGTATGTTGGTCCGTACTTTTGATGAGCCTGGGGCATTTGTTGGCCGTGGAAAAGCCCTTGCCAACTGGTAAACGATGATCTACTAGTAGTAGAACATGTCAAACCAGTCCAAGTTTGGTCACCCGCCGTGATTTCAGGCACCTTACAGTACTTCTGTCTCGCATGCGTCGTACAAGGGTACCAGTCCCCATTGAACAATCTACAAACACATGCAATAGACAGAATCGAGACGAGACGAGAGAAGAAAATCCATGTGAATCAATGCGAATGGGCCGAGACTTGGAAGAAAAGAGCCATCATGATATATCGTGTCATTCGCCCCCGGCACCGTAGATGCCCTCTACACCAACACGGGGCAATACAAGGCGCTTAGAGAGGGCGTTGAGCCTTCTCGACCATGGGCGCACCCTGCTGGGTGGCGACACGAGCCTGCATGAAGTATCAGTCATAGTGTTCAAACTCCCGCCGAGGCCAGCTGGGGAAGGGGCTGACGTCCGCGGCAGTCGGAATTCTCGCGAACAGAAAGCAGGCTCACCTCATCGTCAGCAAGTTGGATGTATTGCTTCTTGGCACGCGAACGCTTGATGTATTTTGCGAGGGCAAAGACACCGACGAAGAGGATGGCTGCGCAAGCAGCAAAGACGGTCGATGTGGCACCGTTCTGGGACCCGATGTGGAGGTACGAATCATCGAAACCAATGCTGCAGGTGGCAGCCCATTGCTTTTGGGAGGTGATGGCGTAGTTCTAGGGGGTAAGGTGAAAGTCCATGAGTGAAACACGTGTAGTACAACACAGATGGATGGACCCCACCTCGAGCCTGTAGATGAACTCGGTGACGGGGACGTCTGCTCTGTGGCCGAAAGCGTGGTAGGTCTGGAAGTTGTCGTAGGTGCCGTTCTTGAACTTGATCCTCACGAAGTCACGGTCCTCGGGGGCAGGTCCGCGGCGAAGCTCGAAGGCGAGGGCAGAAGCATAGTTGGCTAATTGGTCTCACCTCAGCACATGTGTTTCTTTAGGCATATGCACATGTCAACTTACGGATGGCGGCAAGTTCCGGGTTGTGCTTGGCGATTTCGAGAATGTGGAACAAGGAAATGAAAGGGTGGTAGGAGGTCTCGATCAAGAGGAACTGGAGAGGGTCACCGTTGAAAGCGATGCGCTGGAGCGAGTTGATGACCGAGTGGAGGATAGTGCGACCAGCCACTGAACTCGGCAGTGATTAGCATCGACTCTTTCGATGACATCTAGCCATGACCGACGTACAGTTACCAATACCACCAATATCCTTAGAAGAGAAGACGGCATTCTCATGGTAATTAGCAAGGCCACGAGCCTGTTCGATGAGAGTGGGAGGGAGACGGTGGGCGTAAGTCTGGTTGTGGATCAGCTGGGTGTTGATGTAGTCGTAGATGTTCCAGGCATTCTCCAAAACCGTGGGGCGGCCAAAAATGTAGTCACGAACAGCATGGAAAAAAGGCTGCGCAGCATTGGCGGTGGCCTTGAACTCCGGAGAGCTATAGACTTCCGCAATGTGGGCCTCGAAGGCCTGCCGAACATGGAAACGGATCAGTATACGTCCCAGGACCACGTGGTAAAGAGTTAGAACCCACCGGGCAGCCAATCCAGGGCTCGAGGGAGCGGTCGTTTCCGGGCTCAACGGTTTCAATCGGGACGTACTGGTATCCACCAAGAGGGGCGACAACCGTGCTTTCGTTAGCAAGAGTGATCTTGTTGTTCGGGTTGGGAGGGTAAAGACCCTGGAGAAGTGCGATCGCGGAGTCGAAGATCACGGGTCCCTCACCGCCCGCTTTGGCGTGGACCTGGAGCTCGTGAGTGTCGACCAGGTCGTCTCTCATGCCGGAGATATAGGAAGGCGAGGAGCTAGTCAGGTAGACCGAGCGAAGGAACGACCCGAGGTGATGAGACTCGGACTGTGGAACGGACTCGTGAGGACTAGTCAGGCGAAGACAAAGCGCCCTGCTCACCGCGCCAAGAGGGGTGCTCTCGGTGAATGCGGGCTCGTAAGTCTTGGGATCTTGGAAGAATTCATACCGGTCACCGTTGCGGGCAATAACGAGAACACCGAGGACGTCAGTCATGATGGTTTTAGCTGTTGAGTTCGAGAGTGAGCAGGAGTGAAGAAGAAACTACAGAGGCTGGTGACAACAAAGACGGGGTGGCTTCAAGGTCTTATAGTATGCGTAGGTCGCGGAGGGCGCATGCATGGGGCATGGCAGCAGAGCCGAATTGCGTCAGGGTGGGTTTTGCATACCAGGCCAGAAGCTACTCCGCACGTGTGTCATATTGGGACATGAAGCCAGGAAAACGCGAGGCCGCTTTCTTCCAAAGGGACCTGCATTGCTTGCTTGCACAGGCGAGCAGGAATGAACGCAACGCTGAAGGTCCGGTCACGGGATACCATGTGAGGGTCGGAACCTGGCTTCTGGAATGGACGTCGGATCGTTCGGCCTTGCATGGCGTCGCTGCCAGCAAGACGGAGGGAGGTCGGGCCGCGCATCACTGGTAGGAATGTCAGATGTAGGCACAGTCGACGGCCGCGTGCCCCAACAAAGAGGGTTGAGGCCGAGGAAAAGTAATGGTAATGATGAGCGTGAATTACCGTCAACAGCCTCGTTTGCAACACGCGCCAAACGGGCAATTGAGCCACTCTTCGCGCGGGGAGCGCCTCGACATGGTTCTCCACATCGCTGCTGCGGTGGGCAATAAACATCGAATCCTGGGCCCATCGCACTGCTTGAAACCCAGGGCCTGCGACAGGCAGTACTGAGTGTTGGAAATCCAGCTCCAACATATGATCGGCCATGTGGTGGGACGCAGGACGGCTGGATTAGATAACCAACACCCAATTGCGGCCAGGCGGACAGAATCAATTAACGGTGCGTTGGATGCTAAAATCATCACATGCGGATCTAATTTACCTCTTTTTCTTGCTCTTGGTGTGCGGCGCCCCTCCTCCACCTGTCGACTTCCCGCTGTGACTCTGTGCAGGCGTATTTTCCAGAACCACGCCCTGCGTCGCACCTCCCGCACCTCTCCGTTTCCTGCCGGTCTGTCCAAACGACGATCTCTCGCTTTTCTTTAACCACCGTTCCGGATCGGGTGGAGGTGTGACACCCGGAATCACGCCCTTTGGCACACGTTTCATCCTCACTTTTTTCGCCTTGTTGACACTCGTAGAATCACCAGGGTGCTGTTGAGTCAGCGCAGCACCAGTAGACGCCAAGTGCACAGCGGGCTGAACGGACGGTGGTGGAGACGTCTCGATCGTAGAAGCGATTGCAGATGGTAGTGCGTCAAGTGCATGCAGAAAGCCTGTGTTGATAAAGCCAAGATGATTCTGTGAGGCAGTGAGGTTCGTCAGAACATCAGAATATTCCTCCGATTGCTAGGAAGACGGTAAGTGACGGGTTAGGGTACGGGGCGGTGCGAGAACGCACAGGCTCAGCGGTCTCGAGGAGCTCGTTATAGAGCTCCAGACTGGACTGGTACGACCCTTGGCGATAACTCTGTTCATGGGAAATCACACGTCGTCGATCTTTCATGAAGCAGCGGTCGACAAGCTGTGATTCGTACATACCAACTGAGCCTCGAGATGAAGCACTCCTCGGTGATCTTTCCCAGATCCTTTGATTTTTCCAAGGGCAGTGGCAGCCTCCTGCTCCCTCTGTAGGCGATACATGGCATACGCCTCCTCAAACGTGTAATCGGGGCCGTCTCGACTTGTGGATTCGGCTATGAGAGACAGTGCGGTATCGTACTGCTCCGTTTGAAGAAGTAGAAACAGTCTTGTCTGTAGTGCATCCACATCAGCAGGGTGTAGACGAAGGACTAGTCCGCATTGCACGCGTCAGTGACTCCTGAGTGGAAATGAAGTGGAACCACTTGCTCTTATTACATGTCTTGATGGCATTGGTGAAATGGCCACCCTCGATCTGGGCACACAACGATGCAAACAGCCGTCTCAACTGTTCGTCCAGCGCAACCGGCTGCTTTTCCCGCGGCTGATATTTTCTCGTAGCGCGGGGCTTTGCGGTGCTGCCGGTCTTTGGAGGCATTGGGAGCACTTGGCAACTCGGGGTGGCCGTGGCCGTGTACATAATTACCGAGCCACTTACGTAATCGACACACGCCCTCTGGAATTCGCTCTCGAACAAGCTGGTTCAAGAAGAGGCAGATAAAAACCCAAATGTCGGCTGAAGAGTCAGTTTTCCCGACCACCACCACCGTGAATATAACTGACTTATCTGTAGATCTGTCCACGAAGCGGAGGTGGAGCCCCGGGATGCCAAGATGCGCGAACCCCCAACAGCTCCGGCGGCGATGGCTACCACTAACAAGAAACGACCCAAGATTGACCTCACCGTCCTGTCTGGTGAACGCAAACGTGGTAAAAGCATGTTTGGTATTGTACTCGGAACGTTAAACAAGGCCAAGATCGAGGACAAAGAAAGGAACGCGAGTGAAGCCGTTTGTCTCTTTTCCTTTGTTCACATGCTATTCGACTGAACACCGTCTTCTCAGGCAAAGAAACGGCAGTTGATCGAGCAGAGACTACAGGCTAAGCTACGCAAAGAGACTGACACTGTCAGGCGAGCAGAAGAAGCTAAGAAGGACAAAACCACTGCCAATAGAAAAGAAGAAGAACTTCAACTCAAGGATTCCATCGTATGCTTCACCCGTTTTTTCAGTCGTCACACATTCATGTGTATTCGGTTTTTTAGTACAAGCTCCGGCGTGTGCGACTTCCGTTATTAAGTAACTTTTTGTTAACGAGCGACATCGTCCCATCGACCGACGCATCCCCACCACCCTCTTCGGCCAACCCACTTGCACCACCCTCGCGTTCTCATCCGCCACCCCTTTACTACCTTCCTGCTGTCCTTACGGTCGCCCAAGAGGCTTTCCTCGCCCGTCGAAAGGCAGAGGTGTGTATTCTCAGCGTACTCTTCACCGATTATGGCTTTCAAACCATTTACTTACTCATTTGGCAGGTCACCGAGGCAGTTGAGAAGGAGTGGGCGGCTTTCCGTGAAGAACGTACCGCCGGTACTGAGGAGATCAAAGAACTTCGGCAACGTGTCGCCGAAGAAGACGCTCGTCGTAAAAAGGAGCGCGAGCAAGCCTCTCCTCCGGAGGCTGAGGACAAAGAGATGACTGAAGAGCCACAAGAATCCAAACCTGAGTCTACACCTCAGCTAGCCGCTGATATGGAAGTGGACGAAGAACCGAAACCCGACCTGGAGTCCGCAGAATTGGAACGGAAAGACGACTCAGGCGGCATGCGCGCCGATGATGAAGATGCAGTTGAGTATTAAGTGGCTCTGATCGGTAGGGTACGTGCGTACGTATGTATTTCCTTTTTGTTCTGTGGTGTTGGTACTTTCTTGACCACTTGTCTTCGCTTCAATTGTCGGACTTTCTCTCCCTATCATTTGGTACTCGAGACACGGGCAGCCTCAGTACGAAGTGAATATTGGGAGAGTCAGGCTGCGCGGCCCAAGCACTTGATGTCCGTGTGACTAGATTTGAAGGACAACAGGCGAGAGCAAATGGTAGTCATTCGAGATTAGCCCATGGATGCAACTTTGAATTATCAGTGTAATGCTGCCCAGCCCGACAGTTGCTTGAATTGAATACCTTAGCTGCATACAGTTCTCCTGAGCGACCTTTCGTGCTGCCACTGGGGGCTGGTCCGAGCATACTTCTTCGGGCTCTCGGCCGCTTGATGACGTAATTGAAAGTTGTCTCCGAGCATGTCCGACCTACGACGAAGCACGAGGCGGAAGCAATTTAGTTAGAGAAAATCCTCTCAGCAAGATCATCGACAGCTTCGGCAGGACCGCCCTTGCAAGAATTAAATGCATCATGTTTGAGGTTTCAATCCTTTCAATCGTCGAGTCCGTCGCCCTAGCAGCACTTGTCGCGCTCGAGTCGGGACCGAACAACAACGCAGCTGCCAGGGTGGTGATTCCGTCCGGACCTCAGTCCGTCGATTACCCGAGTCACGTAGGGTGATACAACTCGGCGAGGTATGTGCACGGTTGTGCGTGTGAACTGACAACCCGTCATGACGGCGCGCTAAGGGCGAGCCGCGCGACGTCGGTACGCTGGGACCGAACAGTGGCGCAAGGAATGGATTCGGATAAGGTCCTAAAAGCGACGATGTCGTCAGTGGCAACATTGGCGTGGCGCATCCGAGACGCGAAAAACGCACACTGATAAAACGACGCCCCACTGTGTGGGAGATTCAAATTGACAAACTGAACGGTGCTTGCCATGGAAAGTTCGTTAGAACGGAAAGGGTATGACCGTTTGCGCTGTCTAGACTGCATATATTGGCTTGTGGTCTCATCCTCGGCGTGGGCGTAGGTGAGGGAGGATCAATTCTGGAAAAAGTCCGTGTAACGACAGCAGTACTGGAGTCGTGACGATGCGAGTCACTCTAGTAAGACGGGTCATGCGGTGCGCCCTGTTCAGGGATTTCGGATCTCGACGTTGGAGCAACCTGAACAGCAATTCATCACAAGATAAGTGAGGACATCAGTCAGCGCTATGAATGAGCTGAGGGGAGTCAGATACATACCTCAGCAAGTGGTGGATGGCATCCCCGCACTCTTTACTTCCAGGAGACCGAGGGCGAAGTCAAACGCCAGTCGTGAGCAGACGAGCGCCGGCTCCACAGACCCAACGACCTCGTGATCATCCTGCCCTCAAGCGAGGCTTAAAAAAAGAATCGGTGAGGTAGGAGCAGAACATCCTACATTCTCATATCTAAACATCTCTGCCGTTGTCAAGACGAAATGATTCTACCCTTGATTATGTGAACAGGGAACGCGCTCTTGCACTTTGACCATGTTGAGTGCCGTCGTAGCGTCACCCATGCGGCGTGCGAGGTTCACGGATCCCATCGCACAATCGGGTGATTGAAGAGCGCACTAGTCCAATGCCCAGGGTGGTCGCAGACCGCCAGAGGATGGGAACGATGCCCAAGGATCTAGTGTGTGCAGGCCTGGAAACGGGGGAGAGAAAGGTAAGCGAATCTGCCGCACATCCTCCGTGCTCGACCTTGAAGAATGAATTTAGACTTCGCATACGCCTCTGCATTTTTCGCAGGCCGCCGGAAGCCTTCCCCCACTGATCCTTCGGCTCCACTCGATCAGCTGGGTGCAGCGACAGCATGGCTATGGTCGGGAAGACCCATGATCGGTTTTCCCCGAGTACGTTCCCGAGTACAGATTACTTGCGGCCGACCAGATCACCCGCCACTAGTGTGAGAGGTAGGGACCCATTCTGGGTCCTTTTACCCCACCCACGGATCTCAGGTATTTTTTTAAAATGCCGCACGGAATACACCCCAAACTCACTGCGGAACATCGCATAAACCTACCTCATGTCGAACAGCAAGCAGCGGAAACCCATCTGGTACCCCGATAAGGTCAGAAATGTCATGAAACTGGTTTAGGATCAACACAGGAATACCGAGACCTCGGCGGTTAGCATCAGCATGCAGTCCCGAGTCAGATGCGGTCTTGTCCGCACCTCGATCCCCACCACATCTCAACGATCTCGACGGCCGTCGGAGTCGGTGGTATTCAATTTTACACCGATTGACTTCGGTTGCACAGAGGGTGGGACCAGTACGAAGTGGGACCAGTACGAAGAATCGATGCACGTCAAAGGTTGTACATCAAAACTGCGCGGGGATTTCATGAACATGCTCATGTCCGTGAGTCGAGTATCACCACATTTTTTCCACTGTCCCTCTGACGGTAACCGACGCACGACGAAAAAGAAGGGGGGCTGACTGGTCATGCTGCCGTATTCCCGCCGCGGTATCGAAGCGCGATATGAATCCCTGAGTACTTTTACAGCTTAGTATCAATTTTGGCGGATAAAAACAAGGGAAAAAGTTGGCGCCTCTACATACAGAAGACGTCAACCACACATGCAGTAGGATCGTATGAAACAATCGACATACCTCAGATCAGAAAAGTAGGGACAGTTAGAAATGCACGAATTCCGTCCTGCCATCAGGCACGCAACAAACGTAGCGAGGGTGTTGTGGCATTTCCTTTTTTGTCAGCCGCCCTCCAATCAGAACTCACTGTTGGTCTGTGGAAGCACGCCTGCGAAGACAGGATACGGTGCCATAGGGGCTTTACGGAACGTCCCTGTCACCGGCGAAGGAGAAATCCCTAATGCTGTGCGAGTCTTCCTCGGGTGTGGGTTTCATGTGAGTGAAATGAGATTGTCACCACGGTGACGTGACATGGTAGGGTGTTAGTTGAAGCAAACCGCCCGATCCAGTGCGGCTGGATGGACCATGATCATTTAGATTGCGGACCTATTTGGCAGGATCATCGAGTTAGTGGTTTCTTATGACGCTGGGGGGAAATGCACCGCATGTAGATAATTTCATCAAATTAGCTCCACTAGGATCCAGTAGCAAAACAAACGCGTCCGTCCGATGACAGCAACAACGATAGTCCGTTAAATGACGCAAACGAAAGGTGCACGGCATGTATGAGTGGAAGAGTAGAATCCTAATACTTTCCAACCTTAAGGGTCAAAAAGTGACAAAACCGATCACCGTGCACGCCGTGCTGTCGGGGCAGACAGGGATGTCGTCGTAATCGGACTAGTGGTCGCTGCAGTTCCGGGCGGGCAAAGCGTCGTCGGCATCGAGGAACTGACAGCATCCCAAGCGTCTGGGTAACTGCACCCTTGCACCTGGGTAGGTGCCAACCCAGTATCAGAAGGGTCATACCACCCGTTTCCAACGCTAACGGTCGGGATAGGTGTGAACGTAGGGGGAGGGAGCGTGGGTATGGCACTCGTGGATGTATATGTGGGGAGAAGCCCTTGATTCGCACTTGATGTCAAACCGTTTATGGACGTAGGAGGATATTGACCATATTCAGCTATCGAACTGGCTGGAATGACTCCGGCGCCAGCGCCACCTGTCTGCCAAGATGCATATTGGCCGTCGAAGGGTTGCTGCGATACATTGAGAGCTGCACATGTTCCAAGTGCCGTCCGCGGGTCCGTGGGCATCCATCCATTCTGCAGTCCGAGTTGGTAGGACCAAAGAGGTGCTTCTACTGTATTCGTTGTGGACGAATTGCCAATCTACACAAGGCGCTCATCAACGATCAGGCGCTGGAGAATGACGAACCATATCGAGCAAACCTTCCAGGTCCAGTAGAACCAATTTTGAAGGGCGTCCATGGAAGCAAGCGTGAACTCCATGAGGCCATCTTTCATTGTTTGGTTCCATTGGGACGAGTCCAAGAATAAGGAGCACGATGATCCAAAGCTTGACGTTCCGGTTGTCCCTGTCAGGAAGAGTCCACACTCATTGTATCCGTTGCTAAATTCGCCCGCGATGGTGACTCCAAAAGCTGTCTGGCTGTGTGAAGGACGTGAGACGACGAAATGAACAATCAGCCCATCAAATGCACCTTGCATTCATGCCATCAGCCCATGCGTTACAGGCAGTTTGAGGCCAGATTCCGCCAGCTTGAAGACCTGTACCGGTGGCGATTGGCTCTGTATTTGAATTTCCATCGAAGGCAAAGTAAGGATGGGTGTCAAGAACCATGCGATCCGACCCTTGGAGGAAGCCTGCCCAACTTCCCACGCCGAGAAAACCATCGTGGATGGCAATATAGGGACCGTGGCCTTCGCCTATGCCCGTAATGTCTCGAATCATATCATATGCTAGAAGGTAGCTAAAAGTAACAGCGGCCAATGTTCAGTCAAAGGGTATGTCGTGGCGCTTCACGGCTTACAAGGATATCATCTGATCTTTACCAATGGTAGATAAAAGAGGTTCGTTCACGATGCTGAAAACGGGAACAACAGCCTGCCACTCAGGTTGGGAAATAAACTCGGCAATGATTCTGATATAATTCAGTGCACGTTCCGCATTGGCTAGGCCCATAACGCCATTGAGAAAATTGACGCTACCCTCTTTTCCAGAATGGTTGTAGCCTTCACATCGCGCACAATCAGTGAGTAAATCTGCTTTCAGTTTGAGGGACATAGGCTCACCATTCTGCGAGCCAGGGATAGTGTGCAAGTCCAGATTAACCCTGATGCCATATTTCCGCGCCCATTGTAAAACACGTAGAATGTAACTGAGAATGCAGCGCGTATAAGCAACTTCCTCGATCATGAAGACACACATACGGCCAGCAAACTTGCTCTAAGAAAGGTTCGAAATCCCACTTCTCGATGGCCCAAAATGGAATTGGCAGGCGAATCCAGTTCAAACCAGCTCCAGCAATTTCCGCGATGTCTTGTTCCGTCTGCAAAACATGCGTTTGATGTGATCGTATGAATTAACAGAACGCAAGTCACTTACAATAAACGTGTTATAATGGTCTTCGATTTGATTTAAACCACCGCTGGCTGTATCAGCAGCCATGAGGGTGCTCAATGTCCACTCGTCTACCGCAGCAGGGTATTTTTGAAAGAGTGCAGGGGAAATGAATGGTTCGAGAACGAACAGCCCTCCCAGATTGACGCTACAGATACACCATTCGAGATGGGATTTGACATAAAGCGTGACCACTTACCCATGAATCTTATCTTGACCCCAAGTCCAACTCGTGTTTAATGGAGGTGTCCAGGAGTTTGGTTGAGCATCATTATTGAAGGGATCTTCTGGATTGTATACCCCTACAAAAATACATCAGTCACACATTCATTACAGAGCTTCGAGGTAGATAAGGAGATCCGGAATGGATTGAGTGTGGTCCAATAGAAGTCTGAAAATTTTGGGTGTGCTTCGTGGCGGAAGAACAGCTTATGCGCTACCCGCCGCCGGCGCGGCAACTATGCATTACGGTTACAGGGAACAAGGCATTGAAGAAACTACAAAAACTCGAAACATGCTCCCCTCGAAGGAGCGAGAAGACTCACAAAAGCCACCAAAATTATTGATATATGTAAATGTGGTCCCATTAGAAGTCGTGACAATTGAGCCATTCCCGCCGGTCGTTAGACTATTTCCCGAACCACCACCGGAGGCGCCGGTAGACCCAGAGGGATTACTGGCAGAGTGGGGCTTGATGACGAAGAAGTAGACGGGGATAATGACTGCTGCAACTACGATTATAAGGCTGGCGAATGCAATGATCCAGAATATGGGACGAGCAACGATTGAACGTTTCCGAGGAGAAGCGGACCAGCTGGGAATCGGACCTTCGGGACGAATCGAAGCCTCGCTGAAAGCCGTCTTGTGCCAGTGTTGAGAGAGCAAAGGCGAAGAATTGCCTGCGGAATCCACTGCATACGATGCACGGGATGAGTCACTGGTAGCTTCGGGCGTCTGTTCGAGATACGAGGCACGGGGCGGTCCTGGCAGCAAGCCATCACGGAGGGGGGCATAACTTGTCGGAGCCGTCACGTCCCGGGCCCACTCTACCCCCTGACTGCCTGGTCTGGAGGTATATGGCGAGGACATCATCGGTACAAACCAAGAGGGACCAAGAGGGCTCAAGAGAAAATGCAATACAGGTTAAATGTAGCACATGGCGGAGTGCCTGACATGCGTGGTGCTATGGCCTTTCAGTCAATGGGCTATTCTATCCGTCTGCCCGTGACCAGCGCTATCAACACGTGAACTGGCAACTGACGACCGCCACATCACCACGGGTGGCGGTATCGTATGCTCTGCAACCTTTTGTGGAGCAGATGTCACACCCGGATGGGTGGTCGCAATGTGCACGCAAGACTTGAAAGCCTTGATTGCAGCAACATAGAAACACCCCTAATGGCAACATGAGAAATGGTTGGCACGCAGACGAGATTTGATATGATAAAGCACCCCACAATGCCAGGGTTGTGCTTGACAGCCGAGGTTGTCGAGTCAGTACCGCACACCGGCCAGGACTCACGGCCCTGGTAAAGGAGCTCCATCCGAAGTTATACAGGGGCAACATGTGATATAGACCTCGCACTAATAATGGCGGGTAGCACCGCCTTGCTCGTTACTGGTTCCTGTTCTTCCATGCTCTGAGAATACCATTCATTTCAAAACCGAATAATGGCGCGAGAGTCGGTAACTCGTTTTGTTTGTGATATCAGTGGCATCTGCTGTGGCGTATTCTTGGACCCTAAAGGTGGTCCGATCCCAGGAAGCCAAATGGTAGACCAGTAGACCAGTTTAGTCCATTCTTCAGTTGGGACAATCATTTTCTGGGAGCATTATTTGCGCCCACGTTGACCACCTTTCCCAGTCGTGCTCAAAATGGCGCGATGGATCTCCGATTGAAGTCAGATTTGAAGTTTTTACCCACGATTTACGCAAAAGGAAATATAAAAGCTGATGAATTCGAGAAGGAGATGCATGTCGTTCAGTCTCGCCAATGAGTCCTACCAATGGGGTGATTAATTGATCCTAGACCCGTTTGAGAATTTCTTCACTGGCATTGCGCACAAGTTACGGTCGTGAGCACCGAACACGCTTTACGTCTACCTAGTAGATTCCACGATATGTCAATCACTCGGACGGCCCATATTTCCCATGTGTCTCATATGTGGTGTGTAGTATGTGAACCAAAAGCTACCTCCAAGAATATACAAGCTCCTACGATATCTGTATTGATATGGAATAGCAAGTTGTACGTGAATCATAGCAGTTATGCACATTTCACATATGTTCATGATCAGTGACCCGTCTTATTAAATCACCCAGGAACTGCTCGATACATCATTGGTTCGCGGGAGGACCGGTGTGCATTGTTTACTTGTTGACAGTTCTTGAGAGGAATCCATCTCCGACTAGCTGCAAGTTGCTTGTTGATTCGTCGCTTTGCCTTAGTAGAACTTTTACACATCAACGGACACTGGCACCGCATCCGGATGACTGTCCTAAGATACTCACAGGTAGTACACTATCTCATATATGTCCACGGGTGGTGGGAGCACCGAACAGCGGAATTCAGATGTCACTTACACAAAGTGCCATAGCCAAACCAAGCCGAATGCGTTGATAGTCTGCTGTACGTGGACAGACGCAGCGGACATGTAACCATGGTCTGTGATTGTGTGACTCCCATCGCCAGCACCGTGTGGTGTGCGACGCGACTCGAAAGAAAGTTGGTGCGGCCTGCTTAATTTCAACATTACCTCTTGACAGGATTGATCGATACGACCGATACCAACGGAGGCTTGAACAAAAGTATTCACACCGAGGCTCAGAAGCGTGGATGATGAGAAAACTATTCCGCCTCTGCTTATCTTTCGTAAGACCAAGTTTGGCGCTCGACACATTGTCACACGTTCATGCCGTTGGTTCGGAGTGACAGACGTCAAGCTCAGCTTCGTAGAAGAAGTTTTATCCCCACTCAGGTCATGCAGGTCGACTTGTGATGGGAAGTCAGCGTGTTTAACCTAAAGAAGGATGACAGGCGTTTACAACGGCCTGTCTCTGAAATGTCGAAGTCCGACATGTGATCGTGTGGAAGTCAGACGATGCGGAGGCTGTCTGTTGAGAGTCATGGAGCCATTCTGAGGGATCGGGAAGTTAGTGAGAAGCTGTCCACGATGTCCGCAGCCGCATGGCAGGGATTACACTCGTTATAATTAAAACTGGCCTGTTGATGCGGACAGGGATGATGCTATGAGTCAGTGGCAGTATCGGGTATGGGTGGGAGAGGAGCCGGAGGGAAGAGCTGTGCATGTGTTGGGGAAGTATACGTTGCTGATAGCAGTATGATCAGCAAATGAATGACTCTATTCACGGAAGGGGCGTGGTAAAGTGGCATTTTCCGAGTCCGGGGTATCGCCAGCGCCGGAGACAAAGCAAACCATCTCAGATCCACTCAGATCTGCGATCTACCACAGTATGTCCTCTGAGTCCCTGCAGCTCCTTCATTCCATGCTGGCCTCCAATAACGTAGGTCTCGTCAGATCGAGCATTTCACAGAGCATCTCTCGATCCGCAATGCCACTTGAGACAAACAAAATTGTAGGGTGTTCTGTGTACGTTTGGGTCCGGCACCGCCGCCGCACGCCGCCCAGACGGGCGTGGCGCCCTCACAGCTTCTCGTGGCCGTGATACCGCGAACGTAGACAAGAACTTGGTATCCCGCAGGCTAGCGTAATGACATACACCACAGTATTGAACACTGAACTCCTCTTTTAGTATCATCCTCGGCGCCCTCCGGCAAACTGGACTGGGTCATTGCCGTCGCCTCCCTTTCTTGCCTATATATGATCCTGCGCCATCGATATCTCGTTTCATGCCGAGCTCCTCTGATGTATATCTCCTCAGTCAGCCCAACAAGTCACGTCACGCGATGCATGGTGGCAAATGGTCGTCTCTCTCCGCCATTTCTCCCTTCGGACTCTACGGCTGTCCCTTTCCGAACATGCACTGCACACGATCCCTCATCATCCAGATACAGCGTGGATGACATCTTGCAGATCATTCTCAAAACACGGAAGAGTTGGAAGACCTTAAAGGGTCAATCGGAGGCTGTATGGCCACCCTACCTCGAAGCGACCATGCTCAAGGGTAAGCTCATCGTGTTTAATGATATTGCTGTATACCAATTCTCACGTCTTTCATTATTTGGCGTGCAGCTCTCCAGGAATATGAACCTGATGACTCGCGGGAAACACGAATGCTGGGGCGTTACCCAATGCGCAATCGCTTCATATCCGACTATATCCATAGTACCACGGGCAAATACAGATCCGCCAAGCAAGTAGGTAGCCGCCTGCAACAACTCAGAGATACGCCCGAGGGCCGCGACTGTAAGTGTCACATCGTCGTGCGGTCCGTGTGCGGACCACATTAATCATAAAATTTTATTTGTGTTTGTATTTGTCATACCACAGTGATCGATGTACTAACGCGTTGCTATCGCACGCGGATGGACACCGGCACCTGCGATGCGCGGGTTCCCGTATGCCAGCCCATGACTTGGGACAGTTCATCTTCCAGCCCCCCATTTTCCACTATATCTTGCGACAGTCCTGCCACCTCTTCTTCAGGTTCTCCAGCCACTCCAACGAGCCCCATCATGCCTCACTTCCCTCAGCTAAAACCCCGCCAGCCAGTCGAGTCACTCATGCCCGTCTACATTGATATCCTTCCACAGCGATCACAGTGGTCGTCAATGAATTATGGTCGTTCATCCTCCTCTGTTGCACCGATTCCTAGTTCCAACCCCCGCCCTTCGGACGCAGCGCGTCACATCCAAAATATCGATCCTACTGTAACCTTTGTCTCCCCTTCCCCCGTCAAGGGAAAGTCCTCTTACATTGTCCTCTTGGATGAAGCACCTGTCCATACGGAGGACACAATGCTCGAGTATGTTGGGCCCTACTATTCATCATCAACTGGTCGACCCTCTAGCGACGGGCCTGCATTATACAACACTGCACTTGTGCCCAAATATTGGGATGTGCTCTGTGCGGCCGCAGGTGGGTCATATCCGTCCCGTTGGTGCGGAGTTAGATTCAAGCACCATTTCCAGATCCTACTTTATACACTATCGTCCAACATGTACATCATGTCCCTGACCCTTTACCCAACCAGGACTATTCACAGCGTCCCCGCCCTGTCCGTATATTCTCGGCCCTCTATCGTTTCAGGTATCCCCCTGCGGACACGGGGTCTTCCCCTTCATTGGGGCAGGCCCCCATGGGGGCACCAAGCAGTGGTTCTTCCGTGACATCTGTGTTTGGTGGCCAAGCGCTGCAGGGTTCCATGCCCATGAACCCTGCTTCATTCCCCATCCCCGCAACGTACGCCACCCCGACAGCCGAAACATCACGGGTGCAGTCGACCGAGGTATTTGACGAGCCGTTTATGCTGGACGTCAACTTCGACCAGCTCGCATTTGACGATTTTGTTGTCAATATGGACCTCAGTTCTGAGGGTGCATCCTCGTCGCACTATTTCCCCTCGGACCCCAATTCCTTCGTGCGTATCGATTGCTTTCCGTTGTTTGACACCTATGCTCACGGTCATTGGCAGTTCATGTAACATAAAACGCAGGTTCTCAATCATATCCCCCCATGTATCCTGTCTAATAGTTGTGTGTCTGATGGTCGTTGCATGTTGACTGTATCTCATTTGTGCGTGGGTATGAGTAGAAGTGGACACTCAGGCTGGACGTAGACCGTTCGACATGATATAATGTTTCCCGCACTGCATGCTATCGTGGATAATATATGGTATGACGATGACGAGAATATACTCGTCGTCAGGTATTCATATAACCGATTTTGGACTGACGCCCGATCAATTTTATTGTGTTCATGGCGGAGAACTTTGATCCCAAAGATGGACTACATAGACCAAACCGAAAGCGTACATTATCA
>JBBPKK010000253.1:0-35203 GCA_038089215.1 Tylopilus vinaceipallidus
GCAAAGATAGACTGGAGGACGTGGGCCTCTTCCGGGCCGGGCACCCGTTATGCAAAAGGCTTTGCGCAAACAATTCTCCCATGACTGTGGCGGTGTATTTGGCGAGGTTGAATGTGGACACCTGTTAGACTTTCTTCAAACCCTCCTGGGGCTTGGGCGCTGGAGTGGTATTTCAAGCAAACCAAAGGTGTGTAGTCGGCTGGAAATCAGCTGATAGCGCGGGCCTTTTACATGATGATTACCCGGATTGTACTTTTGGCATTGCTGCACATAGCAATCAGCGCCTAGAAGGGACTGCGTGTTATCAAGCGTCCCGTGCATATCGCTTTTCCTCCATGAATATGACAGCCATCATTCGAGAAGCACAGGCACATACCGTTGAATATCAATGAGCGTTCAATATAAGACGCTGTTGTGGTATGTGGTCCACAGCCTTCTTTCCTCAAGGAATTGGTATTTAAGGTTGCGGAAGGAGACGACATTAGTAACCCGCATTCAAAACTCATCGAATAGGATGCCTCCTCTCCATAGACCTCTTGCAGTTTCACCACTCACTTTCAACTGGGCCGGCGTCGTTGGCTTCTTTGGGGGTGAAGAAGCCATCTCGGCCATGGGGACCGTCCATCTCTACCGAGGCAGACGGTGACTTGGCTGGTTCAATTCTCCGGGAGGCTACACGATCGCGAAGCGTTTCGGGAGGATGGCGGCCTCACCCTTCTGGGGTTGACTGTTTCCTGGCCCAAGAGACCCCCCGGCAGTCACCCTTGGGCTAGATGGGGAGCAGGGGCCGCAGTACATTGGGGCCATATCGGGGACGAGGATGCAGACCGGCCATCTGGCTTATCTGACGATGGAACGCAGTAGAGGTCTGGAGGCAGCGAATATCGAGGGAAGAGAGTCGATTCCCATTTACATCAGATACTTGGCCATGGAAAAGGTCAAACGCAATATCCCTCTCGAACGCATGCCCCTCCAGGCCGCCCTCCTTGGACTTATCCCGGTCATCATCAGCATTGTGGCAGGCATCATGTGTGCGCTGGTCTACGATTGGGTTAGCTTCCCCCTTATCCTGTTTGGTATCATCTCCAGTGGCGTGGCCAGCTGTGTCATCGGAAAGGGAAGGCTCGTCATGAGGCTCTTTGAACCATCGCCCGGCGCTCCTCCGGGGCATGGGATACTGATCACTGATCAGGAGGTGGTGGTGATCAAGGGAGCATCGAGAGATGTAAATGTCATTACGAAAGGACGTTTGGATCTCGAGACAGATCCAACGGAGGGCAACGAACTGAAGGGCGCTAAACCAAAGGAGGGTGGTGAAATGAATGACAGCACTCCAAAACGAAGAGACGACAAGGTCACTGTACACAACCACCATGCCATCGGTTTCTGCTCACTCCTACTTGCCGTTCAATTCCCCGCCCAACTCTTTGCCATTTCGCAAGGTACCCTTCTTTGACTAGATCATGTTCGTCATTTCGCTTGTCGTCTCATGGGGGTATAACTCCTACCTATCCGCGCTGGAGAAGGAGAAGTTACAAACAGATTTACTCTTCCGGACGCCAGGGAACTCGAGGATGCTCCGGTTTCGCGCTAACTCGAGGGCGGCAATGGCGGTATTAGTTTGCTTGTCGCTCTTTCACGGCGTCATAGGGTTGTCCCCGGAGGAGGGTCGAGCCCTTCGTGAAAGGACCCTGCACTCGTGTCTCCCAAACGACACCGTGGTGTAGATGCGATGGACGGGGAGCTCATGGATATCGATGCAGAGCCCGAATCATTGCACTACCTGGATCTAGACGGGAAGGACAGGAGGCTTCCTGAACCAGACAGAAAGCTTCTGGATCAGCTCCTGGACGACGCAAACACCGTATTTAGGGCGTATTTCAGAGTTCGTGCAGAATTGCCCAAGGATTCTAGTACTAAAGAAGTTTAAAACATATAATGCTCAGCGATTAGGCATTTATGACGTTCAATGTTATACTGTATTGTGTCTGTAAGTGTAATACTTATCGGCCCAAGCTCCTGCTCGCCGTCACTAGATCAAATCCGTACCGTACAAATTGCGTTTTCCATATCACGGCTCGCGAACCAATAACACGTCCCTCCCCTTAGAAGCTCACTCTGTATACCGTGTTGGGAGATGTAGGCAAGAGCCAGTTGTCAAGGATGGCATGCACAGGATCTGCGGATTAAATGAGCATAGTGACAGGGAATGGATTGAAATGCCGACCATCATCATCTACGGCGTCAATCGGCTCCTCGTCCTCCGAGTCGTCGTCCTCCCAGACGTCCTCAAGACCATCCTCAATGGCATCGACTGGAGGCGGGAATACATCCATAATCTCTGGTAGTTCGTAGACTCCGCCATCGTTTGCATGTGCATGAGGAGCTATGACCGATGCACCGTTCGATGACGAGGGCCGGTAGGTAAAGTAGATGGCATCGTGCGTTATCTGCAGACAGGATATGGAAGAGAGAGAGCGGTCGCTATCAAACTTGGACAGGCGGCAGACGGACACGCCTGGCTCGGGTGGGCGATCGGCTGCGAGGCGATTGAAATCAAGGTCGGGAGATATCACGTATATGCCTTTACGCTAGAGGGAGGTCAGAATGTTAATCGGTGTCGGCGGAATGGATGTTGAATCGCATGCATACCGTAGCAACGGCCAATTTCCCATTTCGGTCACCCACTGCTAGATAATATGAGATCGAATCGTCATCGAGTGGGGAGGGATGAAAGTTGAGGATGATAGCGATATCCCGATGATGGACAGCGTTCGGCCCGGAAAATAGGCGCTGAAAATCAGGGAGAATAACTAGTCTTGCGTTTGATGCCAGGACAGCAAGGTCATTTCCCGATGCCGATACATGGCCTGAAAACAAAAGAATGCCGTCAGTGATCACAGACTTGAGCTCCAAAGTGAGAATACGTACAAGCTTTGAACTCGCCCTGGTATAAGCCATGAGAGTGGAGATTATGAAAGAGCATTTGAGGATGTATGACGGATGAAGCTAGACCACGAGCCTGTGGTTGTACGTCCCAAGCCGCACTGGAGAGCTCCAACACTGATAGATGGTACAGCAAAGCGCCACCTTCCCTCGCGAAGATACGCAAACCGCCCTTACCACAGATGAAGACATATAGGTCGTTGATTTCGACGTAGTTGATGGTGGATAATATGACCCCGTGATACGATCGTTGAATATCCCGAACCACAAAGATTAATTGCGATCTCGGGACATCCCAAATATACGCATTGTTACCTGCCGCGGCTAGCAGTGTTGGGTATGAAAATCGGAATGCCCGAGTGACCTCTGGCATGCGAAGAAGAGACCAGGCTTTAAAATGTCCCCGGCGGGTCTCCGCAGAAGCGGAAAGCACTGTGGCATGCGTAGATGCTTGAAGCATTCGAGCATCCGGAGGTGAGGTTTCTGGAAGTTGATGGCCATCCGCATCGTCAGTGCGTCGCCAAACTTCTTTGCAATTGTCATGTCGATTGAAAACAATATAACCATGGTCGTATTCACAATGCGCGTACTGGAGAACGTGAGACTAGAATGAACCACATTAGGTGCAGAGAGGAATTTGAAGTGTTGCGCCGCACCGAAGGAAGAAACCACAATACACGATTGCTTTGAATGTCACATACGTATAGACCGCCCGTCTGGCAGGTTGTGATTACGAAACCAAGTTCATAGTCGACTTTGATGCGATGAACGAACGATCCCGTCGCCGTCAATTCTCGAACAGCAGAGGGTGCTTTGCCGCGCCAACCTCTCTCTATTTCCAGTTGTCTCCTGCCTGGGGGAGAGTCGATTAGCGACGATCAACACCAGACACAGGAAACGAGCGGACAGTAAGCCCTCCAGTCAATGGGAGTTGAGTTTGAGCGAATATAGTCGTCATCGGCGAAACGGTGGAGTATCGCAGCATTTCTGTAGACCGTGGGTTCGTTGGAGGCAATCAAGGCACTCCAGTCGCGCGATACTTGAGTGGTGGAATATAGTGAATGTAGCGGAAGGTACGATATCGTTTGCAACGCAATCTCTGGTGGTAATTGGTGCAACATTGCAATCAAGTTGAATAAAAGTTGCATGCTCGTCACACTCCACGTGACAACTGTTTGCCCGTGGGAAAACTAGGTTCCTTTTACTGGCCTTTGGCCCTTCTGGCCCGTGGCGTGGCGAACATGGCATACCTGTCGCCGACGGCTCTCAAAAACCTCAAAAGATATTCCTACAAAAGTGTAGACGAGTGGGTTTACATCAAGTATGCACAAATGACATAATGCTTAGACAACTCCCTAGATCCCTCGTGTCCCGGTATCTTCTTGCTCCTTATTGGAGCTGGTTCATCACTCTGTGGCCCCGAACAGTTGCGCCAAACGCAGTATGTACTCCGTTTAATCCTTCACCTCCGGAATTAATATATAGAGCAGATAACCCTTCTTGGACTCTCTATTGTCGCGCTTAACTTCCTGACCTTGTTGATTTATGATCCCCTCTATTACACTGACAAGGATGGTACATATGGCCCTCCGAAATGGATGTATTTTACGTGTGCCTTCCTGCTTCCGTTTCGTTCCCATGCTGATTTGATGACGCAGGTGGGCACTTGGCCTCTTCATGTACCAGACTCTTGATTCTATAGATGGGTGAGTAGTGTCATTTTGCCGACGATGGTACTCTCTGATATCCCCGGATTTGAAGTAAGCAAGCCCGGCGGACTGGCATGGCTAGCCCGCTTGGTGAATTGTTTGATCACGGTTTGTGACTAGGCTGCGCTAGCATTCACACAGACCACGGACTAATGTCGATTTACCAGGTTGTGACGCCCTCAACACAACGGTATTGAAATACTTTTCGAACCTCTGAGATAAGTGTTTACGTCGTTTATAGCTGGAGGTTATCTTGGCGGCCAGAGCTCTTAATCTTGGCCGTTCGTGGTGGACTGTGGCGTCGCAGATCGCTTCTCTTGCCAGTTTTTACCTGACCACATGGGAAGAGTATCATACAGGAATACTATATCTTGGACCATTTTCCGGGCCGGTTGAAGGCATTCTGATGATCATATCCATCTACATCATTTCTGGGATCTATGGTGAGTGCTCTGTTTCTTGGTTATTTCTCTATGCTGAAGTCCGCGTGCCACCTAGGACCTTCGTTTTGGGATCAACGCATCCTCACTTTCGCCCACATAGATTGCACCCCGTTTGTTGACATTGTGCCTAACATCGGTCTCAACGAGGCGTTCATGGTATTTGCTGCTTTTAGTCTGACTTATAATATCGTGTCTAGGTATCGTCATCCATTTTGGGTTTCTGCAGGGCCACTGATACTTCTGAGTTACCTGAACGTTTACAAGGTCACGAGAGCCGCTGGGAGGTCTCCCCTCAAGCCATTGGTTTTCCTGCTCCCCTTCGTTGTATCTGCAATGATCCAGGTTCTGTGGCTGCTTCGTTCTTCATTCTACCATCCAAACATTATACGATCGTCGCTTGTCCTTCCATTCATGTGTGCTTGGGGTTTGCAGTTCGCGCACTATGTCGGACGGATGATATTAAGCCACGTGACGAACAGTTCCCTCCCCTGGTGGGATTCCATGTGGATATGGAATGCTATTGGTATCGTCGATGCTCATCTACCTCTCTTACTTCATCGGTATGATGGCTTCGGATTTAGGATTGTATATCACTCATACTTCCCTAGGTCACCTATTATCCAGTCGACACCAGAACGCACAGCTACTTTTGTTTACCTGACACTCGCAATCTCGGTCTTCCTCCATGGCCGCTTCTGTACACTCGTCATCATAGAAATCACGCAGTATCTTGGGATTGCATGCTTCACCGTGCGTAAGAGGGATGCGAGGGGAATTTGGCGAGATGCCCAAGATATCCAGGAGGATAGGTTTTCCAAATGCTCGTGAAACATTAGATGTGGGGTCACGGATTGTCTCGCGACGATGGGCTTGACCATCAAAATATACCGTTTTTGTTGCGATCGAAGCCAATACCATTGGTGTCAAACACAGAGAAAATGAAGGGTTTGTCTCAGGTGTTTGGAAATGACTCCGAGGTTGGTTGATCGTGCTTTGAGTTGTAACTTCCGTACATCTAACTGAGTCTGATCATTAAAGGTATTTCTTCAAGTTTTGACCAGCGGGTAGCTGCGTCGCCGTGCACAGAAGCGCACTCCAGAGTCGGTATTTTACTTACGTTGGCACAGGGTGAGTTTCCATACCCGTTACTCATATGGGGATGCTGAGGACTTAGTAGTTCATGAATTTCGCGCGACCATTCGCACCGCACCAATGCAGGACGATAATGATAGGCACGACTTTTCCGATTAGCGCCGGCGGCGACCAACTTCTAGATCTATCTTAGCGTCAACTAACCTGTCCCAGGAAGTTTCCGATGATCGGGGCTATAGGACCCGCGAGAAAGGACAGTTTGTTCCCAACTCTGGCAGTCCGAACTTCTCAGACAGGAAATAATACAATGCGTGGTACGTTACACCATTACGGCTAGCTGCCAAAACTGTGGATCGAATCCCTGACTCTTCCACTTAGAATTCTTGCTTACGAACGGAACTCGTTATACTGGAACGAATAACAAAATTGTAGACCAAGATGTTGAACTTCGTCGTTCTTTGGTCATTTCAGCGCTCTGTCCTGATTTTGGTGCACCTCCGAGAACCAGACGTTATAGTAAGACATGGCTGCCAACAGGGGACTAAGTGGATGAAAGACACACTAACCCAACCAAGGTCATTTCCGCCATTTCTATGACCGCGACCTCAACATTTCGTCAATGAACTATTTATATTCCGAGATAGAGCTGTATTTGGACATTCTTTGTCTGGTTTTGCACTGTGCAGCGGCGAACGCCATTGCACCTGAATGTGTGAGTCGGGTTGCGTCCCATAGTTTTCTATTGTTGCTAACCTGGGAACTTTCTGCGCAGATAGAGTTATACTTTTTCCCATGCCTATCTACAGTCTGAGCATAACTTTATCATGTAGGGTCATACGTCGCCCAGGCCCGGATCGGTGCGAGTCATGATGACATTGTGCTGGTTCTGTCCGAGTGCGAGAGCTATGTTATATTGAAGATCACGAGCACGCTTAGGCAAGTTCACAATGCACATTAAGATCCGACGGAAAAGGAGTTCAATCCGATTTTGACAAGTGTTCATCCCGAGGCAATTTCGGTTGAGGCATGTGCGCAATGTTTGCCGACGGGTCCCGTGGGGCAAGTGAGCGGAGTTCTAATGATCGTGCTGTTGAGGCTGAAAGGACGCTCTCCCACAGAAGGTGCTCTTGGCAAGACGGACGGGATGGGTTAACGCACCAATTGCACGGATTCCATTACATATGACCGGTGAGTTGGAAAGTTCAGGCAAAGTTCGAAAAATATCAAATACTGCTCATCCGACTTGCGGATCAGTGGCGTGGTGTGACTGCTTGTTTTCCGTCATCGAATCCCCACATCTATGCACGCTGACTTTTTCTGCGAATAGCCAACACTGCCCCTGGTCATTGACTGGTGGCCTGGCCGGCTCTTCGTCACTGGGGAATTTGCGTGAGATTTTACCTTCTCCCCGAACGGTTAAGGGATGCTATATAAATAACAGGATGGCTAAACGCTTAGCCTGCTCGCCATGACTCCTCAGATGCTGGAGCCATTGGAGAGCATCTCAAATGTTGCATACGCCGTCCTATCCATTGCCGCTGCTACGATCCTTTTCACAAACCTACTTCGCGGTCCAAACGTGGGTGAAATCAGTCACCATATCTCCCTCCAGGGTTTAAGAAGTTTCTACGTTAGCTCGATGCGTTTCTTACAGTTGGACCCGGTCGTTTGTTGGGTCCCTGGTGGGCTGGATTCAAAGGCCCCTCCACTAGCGTGGATATCATACGAGAAGGATACAAGAAGGCAAGTTCCCTGGCCTGCCTTGCTCATACGCATGTCATCATGCTGTTATAGCACAAGTCTGCGCCCTTCAAAGTTGCGGACAGGTATGGCTGGCTGGTCATCTTGAGCAGCCGTGAGCACCTAGAAGAACTTGCAAGAGCGCCCGAGGATGAGCTTTCTTTCTTGCACGCCATCGATGATGTGAGTAGTCGTGCTTATCATCTGCAGTTGATTCTTGTTGAATGTCGTCTGTAGAAACTCAGCTTTCATCACACGCTGGGACGGGAGATTCACGACGTGCCCTATCACATTCCAATCATTCGCTCACGGCTTACCCGAAATATCGAAACACTTTACCCAGATATCAAAGACGAGATTGTCACGGCGTTCGATGACATTCTAGGACTCGGAGGCGATGGTGAGGTGCCTCGTAGGAGGCGTGCTGCATGTGCTAATCCTAGGAACGTGCAGAGTGGAGGAGTATGCCAGCATTCAGCATCGCCCAGAAGGTGGTCTGCAGGACAAGTAATAGGATACTTGCCGGGCTCCCATTGTGTACGCTTTTCTTAAGTTCACTTGCCCTTGGGTTCCCTGATTCGTGATCTAGGTCGTAATTCGGATTGGATTGATCTCAACATTCAGTGCAACCTTCACATCATCGAAGATGGGGTCGCAATTGGACGATTCCCAGAGTTTCTGAGGCCGTACGTCGAACCTTCCCTCCTTAACCGTGAATTAGCTTTACAAGAGTCATTAGTCTGGCAGCTTGTTTCTTTAAGGGCGTAGTGCGAAGTACCCAGCACAGTCTGAAGTATCTCAGTCCAATAATCGAAGAAAGAATACAATATGCGAATCAGAATGGAAAGGAGGCAAATCCTGTCGGCTGATTCTTTCTTCTTGGTGTGAGGGTACTCACTATTCCTTTCTCAGAATGACCTTTTATCATGGTTAATAGAGGAAGCAAAAGGTTCGCAATTGTCGGTAAACTCCCTGGTCACTCGTGTACTATTTGTCAACTTTGGTGCCATTCACGTGAGTGTAGCGTCGCCCGATCATAGAAGCTGTCCCTAACCATGCTTGGTCAACCCACACCAGACATCTGCCATTGTACGTTTGAATCAATATAGTAATCTTATCTGACCTGAGTTGCATTGCAGAGTTTCACTCATGTGCTACTCTACCTTGCGGCAAATCCTGAATATATTCAGCCCCTTCGTGAAGAGGTTGAACGTATTGTGCGGAAGGAGGGGTGGTCAAAAGCAACTGTGGGTGGGATGCGTAAAGTCGACAGCTTCTTCAGGGAGTGCCAGCGGATGGAAGGAATAAGCGCTGGTGAGATTTTGACCTCCATTACCGAGCCGTAACTCCCACTTAGCCGACATAATAGTGAGCCTCTCACGCAAGGCATTGAAAGACTTTACATTCTCAGACGGCACTTTCATACCAAAGGGGACGGCGATCGGCGCCCCCAGTCGATCTCTTCAATATGATGAAAAGTTTTATGAAACTCCTGACAAGTTTAGCCCCTTCCGGTTTGCTGAAATGCATGGAGAGGAGGATGGGGAGGGTGTAAAGCATCAGTTCGTTTCGACATCTACTGACTATCTTCCTTTCGGGCATGGTAGACATACGTGGTATGAACCTCTTGGTCTTCAGTGCCAGGACAAACGGCTGACTCTGTCGCGTAATAGCCCAGGGCGTTTCTTTGCTGCTGCAGAGCTCAAGACTATGCTAGCACATCTGGTTGTGACATATGACATCAAGCTGGAGGACGGTATGCTGCGCCCGCGTAGTTTACATTTCGGTACTACGATCGCACCCGATCCACATGCGGAGGTCCTGTTCAGGAGGAGGGACGGCTGAGCATTATCTCGGTTTGTACAGACACATGCGCTGGTTCTTGGACTTGGCAGTTGTGATACGAGTTCCGAAGTTAACCATACAAGAATCAAATCATGATTCACAACCAATTCTGACGAGGTCCAGGTTAACCCAGTGGCGGATAAGAAACTACAATTTATTCTTGAAGTCCATTGGGGTCTACGGCAGAGCTCCAAAGTGACTGCAGTTAGATCCAGAAGGGCGCGGCGGGGACAACTAGGCGTCTCGTGTACGATCCGATTGTCTACCCCACCCTCTCCATGCTCTCCAGACGTCCCTCTGCTCTGGGATGAGTAAATGGCAATGGGGGCGGGGGACGTGGGCATGGTCCGGCACTCAACTCAGATTTCGACTTGTTTGCGGATGCCCGGTCGGATCACAGGAACGAGCTACTGCCATCGTTATCGCCTCTGTCAGCATTTAAACCGAGAGGAATGTCAGAGTTCCGGAGCACGGCAGGGCCTGAGTGTATGCGCATGAGGGATATACTACATCTCATAGGGTGAAAGCGAGAGAGAGCTTCTAAACGAGATAATGAAGTGCGGGGGGAGCCGGGGGATTGAAGGACTAATCGATTTTGGGGTAGTTCTTGCTTGACGTAATGACTTGGGTGCAGTGTGTTCAGCAATTAGTGTGTAAGGATAGATTGACGTACGATTGGATGCAAGAGTGGAACCAACAACCGATTGTCCTTGATAATGGGGTTCTTGGAATGCGTCGTGGTGGTGGAAGTCATGACTACGACGAACTGTGGGACATGTGGCAGCCGGGATTCGGTGCGAATCACGATAGATGTCAGGGCTATGCCTTCCTGCTCCCTGGCGGTGCTCGTTTTCAGAGGTTTCCCCCGTTTATGTCTTTTGCTTCCGCCGCAAGAACGTCACCAACTCGTTTCTGGAGACATATGGGACCACTCAACGAGCCACCCATCGCTTCCCGCACGTCTGCCCATTTCAAAGGCGTAGTTCGATCACCCAATTGACAAACACCCCCATAGTGCCCGTCTCTGGCGTTGCCTGCGACCCGCGCTTCGACAGCGCGGGCTTGACCAACCCTGCTCGTGAATCGAGGCCATGAACACCCGTCCACCGTGGCACCGGTGGGCAACATCTCGTGCATTGACCGGGCATGGCTATTGATCAGCGTTGCGCAGGAGCATGTCAATAACGCCGGGAACAGTACCCTTACTCAAGCACGGGGTCGGTGCTGGATATCAACGACGACATGAGCACAGGAGCGAGTATCAGCATGTCAACACAGGGCGTACCTATCTCATGCTGCATTAACGGCAGCCGACCAAAGTGAGGATTAGCGTTCGAATCGGAGGGAGAGCGGCATGACTCATGAATATGGCGGATGGTATTACCACCACTCGGCCTTCGATCCGTCCTGCCATGTATGATGACCGCGACAGTGATAGCTGCAACCGTGAGGAATACTAATACTCACAGGCCCACGACGAGGGCCATGTTGAATTGGGGGATGCTGAGGGTAAATTGGCGCAGGTAAAGGCGATGAGAGGTTGTCGGGTGTTGCAATGGTGTACATAGTTGGTAACGGAAATCTGCTGAAGAGGGATGTGATTAGATTCTTCGTCATCCACACGATTAGGGGAAGCAGGGATGCAACGGGCGAGTGAAAGGTATTGCTGGAGGACTCAGGTGGACATGCCGCCTATGTGCAATGAGACTGACGATACGCGCCTTGAAACAGACCATCGCGTGGCGAGCACACAGCATCATCAAGTATTTTTCCTGGCCGTCGTCCGCGATGGGCATGACAACACGCCGGAGCACCAGACATGACGCAGCCCCGATCACGCGTCGAGATTGGCCATCTGACTGGAGCGAGAAGGTGCAAAACAAGTACGGCAACTTGAACTTAGCTTGATGTAGGTTACCGCTAGTGGTTTCCTCGGTTCGCTTCCTGTTGGGACCCTGAGCTGTCTTTCGTCGCGGGGCACATGGGGGACGATATTATCGAACGAGTGTTTGCGGTCAAAGGGAGCGCGACGTACGGGTAAGGCCGATGTGTCATTGGCTACCGAAGAAGTCACCAAACAAACTCATTGCGATTACATGGTCCATTCAACTACTAGTACTGTAGGTACGCTCGTCCGAAGACCATGTTCAGTGGCGCCGTTTTCGAGCTGCGGACCCCTAGGTCTCAGTGATTGCAGAAAGTGACAAGCCCGCCGGCAATACTATGTCACCTCGTTCTCGTAACACATTACTTACTATTACACATCCAGTGCTCGGTCCGCGTTATATTCGCTTCCGGGTCGAACTTCTCGTTCAACCTGCGCTTTCTGTGCGTACGCTGGTTACTATTGCCTAAAGACTTATCGGTTGTTGTTTACGCCATGGCCTTGCAAGTGCTAGCCATCGCTGCTGGTATCCTCATCCTCTCAAGGATATCACGCTGCTCCGACGTGAGCAGTGATTCCCCACATCGTACATGGTGTTGATTCGCTCGCTAGCTCGATGCATTCCCCACGGTTGGACCCAGCAGCTTGCTTGGCTACTGCTATGACTTTAGATCCCTGAGCAAGATCATACAAGAGGGATACGAGAAGGCACGTTCGTTGATCCACCTTCGCCACGCATGTTAACATGAAGTTGTAGTATAAGTCTGCGCCGTTCAAGATCATGGACAGGTATCGTTGGATGGTCATTCTGAGTAAACGCGAGCATCTAGAGGAACTTTCCAAAGTCCCCGAAGACCGACTTTCTTTTTTGGGGGCGGTAAATGACGTGACCAATTCTTTCTTTTGCCAGAGTTGACTCTTGCTGAGCAACATCGACAGCAAATTAATTTTCATCTTACTCTGGGAAACGAGATCCGCGAGATACCTTATCACACTCCAGTCATTCGCTTCCGCCTTACTCGAAACATTGAAACGCTGTATCCAGAGATCAGAGATGAGATTATCACGGCTTTTGATGAGGTTCTGAATCTCGAAGGCAGTGGTAAGCCCCTTCCCGCGCCGAGTCTTGTCGTGATTCATCTTGGGAACAAGGGGATTGGAAAAGTTTATCAGCGTCTAGTGTCATAGAGAGGGTGGTCTGTAGGACAAGCAACAGATTGCTCGCTGGCCACCTATTGAGTATGCGTACCTTTCAGTTGCTTCATCCTTTTGATCATCGACCTACGGTCTAGGCCGGAACCCGGATTGGATTGACCTTAGCATCCAATCCAACTTTGAGATCGCCAAGGAAGGGTTTCTGATAGGGTTGTTTCCTGAATTTTTGAGGCCGTATGTCGCCTCTATGACACTCTGGGGCTCGTCAGACATCGATTATCAGCCTAGCTGCCTACCTTTTTACTGGTGTAGCCCGAAGTGTTAAGCTCAGTCTGAAGTATCTAGGCCCGATAATTGAAGAACGGCTGAGATATTTGAACGAGTACGGCAACGAATGGGCAGACAGTCCTGTGAGTTTGTTCTTTCTCGACGTAATAGTACTCACCGTTTTGTTTGTCAGAACGATTTGTTATCGTGGTTGATGGAGGAAGCAAAGGGTTCGCAGTTGACAGTGACATCCTTGGTTACCCGTGTATTATTTGTCAACTTTGGTGCCATTCATGTGAGTTCATTCATCATCCCATCGTATTTGGCTCTAACAAGCTACACGCGTATTAGACCACCTCTTTGGTATGCCCGAATTAATGCAGCAGTCCCATTGCAATCTAAGATAAGCCCCATCGCAGAGCTTCACGCACACACTATTCTATCTTGCTGCGCATCCTCAGTACATTTACCCCCTTCGTGAAGAGATCGAATCTGTAGTCCAGAAAGAGGGATGGTCGAAAGCTGCTCTGGGTAAGATGCGGAAAGTCGACAGTTTCCTCAGGGAGTGTCAACGAACGGAAGGGGCAAGTATTGGTGAGTGTTGGGGAACCCATGTTAAGATGAGTATCCTTATTCCTCGGCTTGTCAGTTAGCCTCACTCGAAAGGCGATGGAAAACTTTACATTCTCGGATGGTACTGTCATACCGAAAGGGACGACTATTGCAGCTGCAAGCCGATCTCTTCACTTCAACGGGAAGTTCTATGAAGATGCTGACGTATTCAAGCCCTTCCGCTTTGCTGAAATTCACGAGGAGGATGGAGAGGGTGCGAAGCACCAATTCGTCTCGACATCCACCGAGTATCTGCCATTTGGACACGGCAAACATGCTTGGTATGGAGCGTCTTTAGTACCCATAAACAACGATCAGCTGAATCGCTGACTTTATGATAGTCCAGGACGTTTCTTCGCTGCAATTGAACTAAAAACCATGCTGGCACATCTCGTTATGACATACGACATAAAATTGGAGGACGATCGGGCACGCCCGCATAGCCTGCACATTGGTATCGGGATTATACCTAATCCTCGCGCAAAGGTCCTATTCAGAAAGAGGGTCGACTGAGGAACTCTGTTGTGCCATTTGCCCCCTTATGTTTCCGACTCGCATCCTATTTTTCGTTGACTATCTTAAGGGAGCCCCTTCCGCCGATTCCTTGTCCTGCCTCACCTTATATTTGAACCGGTTTTCAGTTAGTTGTTGACACGTGCGCGGTCCGCTGCGTGTGAGAGCCGCTCAGGCATTATGGAATGACTATGTCGTTTCGAATGGACACAAGCGAACGGTTCCCGCCGTTTGATTTAGGTGATGCAGATTAGACACGAATCGAATTCTCAAGCTCGGAGTGTTGTGGTTTCTGCAGCTGATCCACTGGGTCCGGCCGAAGGGCTCCAACCCGGCCATTTTACTGTGGTCTGTTGCTTGCATCTTGGCCTGCATCTTGAGCATCTTTCTGACCACCAACCCTTTTGGCGTCTTTGAGGCGGGCTTTCAACCTATCACGGCCCACTGGAGTGCCGAATTGTGTCTCGTCCCGTTTCGGCCACTGGGACTAGGTGAGCTATTTAGGTTTGCTTTTTGTCGAAGAGTCTCTAGCCCTGCGTCAGCGATCCACCGTGGCCAGGCAATTTAAGATGACAATGAGACGAAAAACTTGCTCCCAATTGAGGCCGGTGTCAACGAAATGGATTCACCAGGGCGCTGATCCAGGCGTACTCCACTGCTCGAGCTGGACTAGTAAGCATAACCTTCCCTGCTTGGCCGCTTGTCGCACCTTGGAGTCACTGACCTTTGAATTTAGAGCGCATGATGGTTTGGTCAGTTGGAGGCAAGCAGGACAAAAGGATGTCTGAAAAAAGACTACGTAAACCTCTAATTGGAGGAGACTCGTGGGCCGGACGTTCTTTGGGTGGAGCTGTTGAAACAGATTCGCTCACACGATGGAGACGTTCGAGTCGCAACAGAAGTCACTCTTGGCACTACTTTTCCGAGGCGCCAGATACCTCTCAGGCAGTTTTTTTATGTGAGCAATAATATACCTATAAGGCCTTGCCTCTGCCTTGCCTCTGCCAGACCTCTGCCAGATCCGCCACGAGCGTCCAATTGAGGTAGTTGGTTTCTTGTTCCGACCCTCCCGGCCTACTCAAGGATGACCTTCAAGCCTCCAGAGGACCGTGAGAGGCCCGAGAGGCTCAAGAATTCGAGGCATAGATAACCTAGAATTGACTCGAGGCATGTAGATTGCTTCGATTAGTCGGAATGCTGAATATGGTAACTAGTTCCTGAAGAAGCCACTAAATTCGAAGTTGTACTCGGTCTGAGCCATCTACCGATCAGCATAAGAATAAATCTCCTATTGAATATTGGTTTGGAATAAAAAACATACATACCGAGTGAACACGAGTAGATATGTCGAATCGGACAACTCAATAGTAATTAGATACAGATGGGTGACAAATGTAGTAACATCTGAAACGTGTTATATGATAGCATTACCGAGATCAGACTATTAGCAATCCCAAAGTGGGTACCTCACATTTACTATGCAATATGCTCTTAAACAACTCCAGTGTTATCAAAGGAGCTATATCATAGAAATGCTGTATATTTATGTCTGTATTAGCAAGATACATGGCTTTACTTAAGCAAAAGCGCCACAAGCGCGCTCATAATTGAAGGAGATATGTGTGCTCACTGTTCGACACAGTAAGCACAGCACTCCCGGCATTATCCGACACGCGCGTCGGGCCATGTCGGGCGGTCCGCAGCGCGTGGTGGATAATGCCGGGAGCGGTGCACGGCAACCTTCGTAGGTTCCCACGCTTCCGGTCGCTGATAGCCGGTCACTTCCTCATATAGATTAATTATTAGCCCGGGAGCCTCCCAAGAGGCTCCGGAAGTACAGGAGTACGTGTTGTAAATTCTGTGCTGCTCTCAGGGTGGTGTCAAGGGGCCTAAGAGGCCAATTATTTCGTGCATATGAAATAGGCCTCTTAGGCCTTTATTGGCACCGAGAAGGTGCTGCCTGAGGTGACAGAAGTCGAAGTGCCAGGATGTTTGACTGATGCGTTTGGCGGAGATTATGCTAGAATCATAAGCAAGCGCGATCCGAGGTCAGCGGCTGTTTCGACCCCGGCCCAAATGATCATTGACTAGCAGACGAGACCCAATCATACTAAACAACTCACGTCGTTATAATCTGCGGCACTTTTCGTGAAGAAATAACGATTACCCGAGAAACCATTTATAAAGTTGGTTCATGGTACTTGGGCTATTGTCCTTCTACTCGCCATGTTCGGTTTTCAGCTTCCGGAGCTTTCAGGGTACTTCAAGTCAGGTGCTACATGGGGTATCGTGGGCGTTACCGCTGGCATTGTGGTTATTAGAGCGACGCTCTTGCCGTATCCCAACGTGAGGGTAGTATTGAATCATATCAGTGCCGTCCATTCCGTTATAATTCGCTGTGACAGCCAGATTCTCTCCCTACAGTTGGACCCAGTAGCTTGCTTGGCCACTGGTGGGCTGGATTCAAGTTTCTGACGAATGCTGCAGAGATTATACAAGAAGGATATGAAAAGGCAAGTTTACTGGTTTAGTCTCCCTTCATGTGTCGTCACGATATTGCAGCACAAGTCGGCACCGTTCAAGGTCGCGGACAGGTATGGGTGGGTAGTCTTTATGGGCAACCGCAAACACATAGAAGAACTGGTGAAAGCGCCCGAAGACGAAATCTCTTTCATGGAAGCTGTCAGAGATGTCAGTGATTGTCCTGTCACTTTCGAATCAACTCGCACTGAATATCGTTCTGAAGCGAATGAATCTAGACCATGACTTGGAACGCGGGTTCTTCGAGGACCCCACCATTAGATCAGTTGTTCGTTCGCACCTGAACAAGAATATCGAAATAACGTACCCGGAAATCAGAGACGAAATTACTGTGGCCTTTAACGAAGTTTTGGGTCTTAGAGGTGATGGTAAGCAGTCTATGTTCCCGAGGGTCTACCACTATCCATTGATCTATGGAACACTCAGAGTGGAAGAGTGTACAGGTATTGGGTGCCATGCAGAATATCGTGTGTAGGACGAGCAACCGGGTATTCGTTGGGCTCCCACTGTGTATGCCCTCCTCTCGTTCAGCTTTCTCTTATATTTTTCATCTCTGCTCCAGGCCAAAATACTGATTGGATTGATCTGAACATCCGACATACTATTGATGTCTTCACGACAGCGCGTGTTATTGGCTTGTTCCCTAATTTTTTAAAACCGTCGGTGATTTGAATCATTTCTCTGAAATTGATTTAATGTCATGGTACAGTCTAATGGTCTACTTCTTTTCCTGCGTTGGTCGAAATGTCAAACATGGCCTCAAGCTTCTTGGTCCTATAATCGAAGTGCGACAACAGTATGTCGACCAACCCGGAAATAAAGCTGAGAAGCCCGTTCGTTTTATCTTTGATATTCTTTTCCATTATAGAGGCACTCATTGCTATTCATATTAGAATGATTTTTTGTCGTGGTTGCTGGATGAAGGCCCGCAATTAACGGCCACGGATTTGGTGAATCGTGTGCTGGGAGTCAACATGGTCTCTATACACGTGAGTATTAGTCTAACGACAGTGTGATCCAAACTGGCCCTGATCAGAACCTACGTTAGACCACGTCTATGGTATACCGGATCGATATTGTGGTCCTATTGTGATCTAATGTTATATATTTCAGAGCTTCACACAGGCACTCTTCTACCTTGCTGCCAATCCTCAGTACATCCAGCCGCTTCGCGAGGAAGTGGAATCTGTCGTTGAGAGGGAGGGCTGGTCGAAAGCCTCCGTTTCCCAGATGCACAAAGTTGACAGCTTCCTACGGGAGTCGCTGCGTCACGGAACGCTATCTTCTCGTATGTATTTTCACGTTTATTCGTAACATCGGATTTAGTCCAACGGTTCGATAGAGGCCGTCAGCTGCAAAACGCTGAAGGATTACACGTTCTCTGACGGCACGTTCATACCGAAAGGGATGACTATTGGCGTCCCCATTCGAGCACTGCATCGTGATAATAGGCTGTACGAGAATGCTGCCATATTCGAACCTTTCCGATTTGTAGATGCATGCGAAGACGATCAGGAAAGTGCGAAGCATTACTTGGTCTCGACAGCCATCGACTATCTATCCTTTGGGCATGGAAGACACGCGTGGTTTGTGCCTTACTTTCTATAGACGGTTGTGCCCTTGACTCTGTGGCAGTCCGGGACGTTTCTTTGCTGCAGAAGAGCTGAAAAGCATGATGGCACATCTAGTTGTGACGTACGACATCAAATTGAACGACAATACACCACGCCTCCCGCATTTGCATTTTGGTTCGGCGATCATGCCGAATCCTCGTGCGGAGGTTTTGTTCAGGAAGAGGGTCGACTGAGCGGCCGCGGCCTACCTTCGGTAGTCGTACACGGCAAAGCTTGGCTCCAAGTTCTGTTTGTTTGCACTTATGTAATTGTAAGATGAGCAGAGGGTCCGCTGTCACTTGTACGCTAGACTGAAAACTGAGGATAAATTATTGACATTTCAATGACGTTGAAGTACATTCTAGAAATTGAGTAGGTAGGCCGATAGGGGCCATGGGTGAAGGAAACCATAATACGTAAACGGGCCGTTCGAGTCGCAAGGGGATCAATGTTGAAGACGGGTGGAAGTTCGCGACACGGAGCCGGTGAAACGAATCCATGATGGGTAGAGTCGCGCACTGCTGCTACGGCCAGGCCTGGCCGAAATCGTAAACAATATCACGTAACTTGGTGCTTTTCCGGCCCGACCGATCATCCTGGTGAAAGAAATCAAAACAATACCGACCATTCGCCTCGTTACAGTCGCAGGGTTCCACGGGAGTGCTTCGATGAGATGATCACTCTTAAAATTCACCGCGGAAGGCTACTACTATAAAGCTGGTTGCACTAGTGAGTTGGTGAGTATTTCAAACATTCACTCCTCATTTACCATGATCGGTTTCCAGTTGCCAGAGCTTTCAGGAAGCTTCTCAGGTGTTGCATACGGCATCGTAGGCGTCGCCGCTTGGATTGTAATTATCCGTGCGAGGAAGTCGCGACGTCCCAACGTGAGTGTGGTGGATAACTGCGGTCCATGCTACGCTGAGACATTATTCGTTGCAGCGGCTCGATTCAATCCCTACAGTCGGATCCACTTGCTTGCTCGGTTGCTGGTGGGCGGGCCCTGTGTTCCCGAAAAATGAAGCAGCGATTATGCAAGAAGGATATGAGAAGGCGAGTCTATTGACTCACCTACTTCCCGCATGTCGTCATGACGTTGCAGTACAAGCCTGCACCATTCAAAGTCGCGGACCAGTTTGGCTGGATAGTCAGTATGAGCGACTGCAAGCACATAGAAGAATTAGTGAGAGCACCCGAGGACAAGCTCTCCTTTGAACAAGCCGCCAGAGAAGTGAGCAATGGACCTGCTCTCTCCGAACTTACATTAAATGTCATGGCAAAGCGAATGAGCTCGGATTTTATTTCCGAGCGGGAGCCCAGTGGAGAACCAAACATTATAACAGTCATCCGCTCTCACCTAACCAGGAACATTGGAAACATGTATCCCGAGATCAGAGATGAGATCGTCATGGCCTTTGACGAAGTTTTGGGTCTAAGAGACGGCGGTGAGAAATCTACCATTATGCCCTCCACAATCCATTAACCTCGGAGCTGTAAGAATGGAAAAGCGTACTGGCATTAAGTGCCGTCCAGAAGGTCGTCTGCAGGACAAGTAATAGGGTATTCGTCGGCCTTCCATTGTGCATGTATCGTCTCAACCGCTTTTCTGCTGTATCTGTTGATTCTCCGCTCCAGGCCGCAACCCAGATTGGATTGATCTGAACATCCAGCACACCATTGACATAGTCATGACAGCTTATATTGTTGGTCTGTTCCCAAATATTTTAAAACCGTGAGTCGCATGGATTACTTCTTCGGGACTTGGGTTAAACCAATGCACAGTCTGGCCGTCTTTTTCTTTTCCAGGATTGGCCAAAATATCAGCCAAGGTCTGAAGCTTCTTGGTTCGATAATCGAAGAACGACGATGGCGATTCAACCAATGTGAAGATAAAGCTGATAAACCTGTCAGCCATTCCATCCTATACACCATGAAGGAACTCATCCCTATCCCTATCAGAATGATTTTTTATCCTGGCTGATGGATGAAGGCCCACAGATGACGGTTAGAGCTTTGGTACGGCGCATTCTGGATGTCAACTTTGTTGCCATTCATGTAAGTATGGTCATCAGTCCGATCCTGACTGTCCCTAACCAGTTGACTCGTACTAGACCTCTTCTATCGTATGCTTGATGGATATAATACCCTTGTTCTCGTTTAATAGCTATGACAGAGTTTTACGCACGCACTCTTCTACCTCGCGACGAATCCTCAATATATTCAACCGCTTCGTGAGGAAGTGAAGCCTATTATCGAGAAGGAGGGCTGGTCAAAAGCCTCCATTGCCAAGATGTATAAAGTTGACAGCTTCCTGAGGGAGTGTCAACGTCTCGAAGCACTGTCTTCTCGTACGTTTCACGTTTATTCTCCAAGTGACTGTTCTGAATTTTCAACATAATCAAATTGGTAAATAGAGGGCATCATGCGTAAAGCTCTGGAAGATTATACATTCTCGGATGGCACGTTCATACCCAAGGGAACAATTATCAGCGTCCCCGTTCGGGCATTGCACCATGATGACAGGTCCTACGTAAATGCTCAGGTATTTGAACCCTTTCGGTTCGCAGATATGTGTCAAGAGGACGTGGAGGGTGCGAAGCATCACTTGGTTTCGACAGCTGTCGACTATCTCTCTTTTGGACATGGGAAGCATGCATGGTGTGTTACTTCCTTTCTTCCGTGTAATGTAAACGGCTGGATTACTTATGTTGTGGTAGCCCGGGGCGTTTCTTTGCTGCAAACGAACTGAAAACCATGTTGGCACATCTCGTATTAACGTATGACGTCAAGCTGGCGGATAACACACCCCACCCGGCTAGTTTGCGCTTGGGCGCTGCGGATATGCCCAATCCTCATGCGAAGGTTTTGTTCAGAAAAAGGGTCATGTAAACGACCCGCCAGGCCTACCTGTGTTCAAGTTTCATTTGTGATTTGTGGTTACTTTCCCCCGGATTAATGCCAATGTAGTTGCATGGTGCCTCGTCTTTTCACCGTTGCTACAAACCAGTCGTTTCTGTTTCTGCATTCTGAGGAATCCCCTAGTGTCAGCGTTAATCGCCGCGTGACAACCGGAAATGAAAGAGCATTCTGCGAGCGGAACTTCTAGTATCAGAAATGTCAGACTTAGAATCCATAAATATTGCTTGCAGTACTACTCCATCGCCACTCGTCTGTGAAATCACTGCTTGACATCCATAACGACTTGGTAGTTCCAAGCTTATACCCTCTCAGGCTGTATGTAAATCAACTACTTGATTGCTATGTTTGGTGGTCTGCAAGGCTCTCGACTCTGGGTTTGTTAGTTGCATTGTTATTGTGGCTGCTCTTGTCCTTGCAAAGTTGCCATAGACTGTCAAAGGTTACGAGTTGTCTAAACGAGTGAACTCAGCGCGGTTCGGGACGAACGAGCTGAGGCAGCAGTGCGGTATCGTACGGGTTAAATACTCTACGGATAAGGTACCAGTAGGTATGAACAGTCGAAGTAAAACGTCACTATTGGCTCGAAACAAAAGATCGTCAGTCAAGATAGTTAGGTACTAGATCACCTGTCCTTATCGCGTTACGACGGCCGCACAACACGGCGGCTGGACCTCATCTGACACAGACTTCTAAGGCAAGTCACTAATTCTATTGAATCACTTCAGTTCCGATTTGCTTGTATAGCTTGATGCTGTACCCACACTCAAGCCAAAGGGTTGGCTAGGCTTCTGGTAGGCCAGTTTCAAATCCCTGACTAATTGGGTCGATATCATATAACACAGGTATGATAGAGCAAGTTTAATGTTTCGTATGTTTCATGCAGATGCATTTAGTACAGGTTCACACCAATCAACGTCTCTCAAGTCGACCGTTGGATAGCTGTCGTCAGCAGTCATGAACACATAGAAGAATTGTGTTCTGCGCCTGATAATACACGTTCGCTAACGGAAGCCAAAAACGAGGTGAGTTGCTAATCAGAAGAGTATACAACCAGTAACCGCAATCCAGAAGGTCGTTTGTAGGACAAACAATAGGGTATATTTCAGTCTTCTTTTGTGTATGGTCTCAGGGAGTGTCAACGTATCGAACGATTGTATACTTGCGCATGTGTCTCGCATTAGGGGATGTCAGAATAGAAAACGGGTACCGTTTTGGGGCCGTTTTGACCATGGATTTGGGAATGGATTTGGGAGTCCCAAAACCGATTTGGACTTTGACTTACCCCGTTTTAGCGTCGTTTTGAGTGTTGGTTTTCGCTGCCCGCAGCGGCACGGTAGTGGAGCTTTAATTTATCATAGTGGACGACATGATTGAAAGAACACAACTCTAGAACAACTTGGGATGCTGGAATAAACTTTTGCAAAGAGTATTGAATAGATATATACACCAATATACCTTACGCCTATGTGCTCTTTTGCCATTCCAATCCTCATCGAGTGGAACAGGCCTTGTCGGAGCTTAAACTTTACCATAATCATCGAGATCAAGTGAATCACAAGTGCTTGCTACATTTCCTTGCTTGCTGCACAATGCCCAGGCAAACTGAGCGCCAACAGTTTGCTACCAGGAGTCCCTATGGGAGGATACCTTACCTCTCTTATTGTTAAATCGCTTTCGACTGGGCTACGCTGGATTGGACTATATTTAAACTCAGCTTGCCCTGTGCCGAAATTTGCCGAAATCGAGTCTCAAACAGGTGGGTCGGTTTTGGATTCTCGTTGCTCAAATCCATTTCTAAAACAGCTTCAAAACGGTCTCAAAACGGCCTCAAAACGACCCCTATTTGTTCATAGAGCGGGTGTGCCGAACACTTCACATGACCCAGGGGCCCGCCGCCAACTGATCAACAGAGGGCATCACCCGCAAAGCCTTGAAGCATTGTACATTCTCGAATGGCACATTCATACAGAAGGGAACTACGATCAGCGCTCCTGTTCGAGCATTACACTATGACGACACCTTGTATGAAAACACCAAAATATTTGGGCCGTTCCGTTTTTCAAATATGCACGAAGAAGACAGGGAGGGCGTGAAGCATCACCTTGTTTTCAACGGCCGCTAACTACCTGTCACTCTATACACAAGCAAATGTCCGATTTTGTGATAACTCAGATCGTTTCTTTGCTATCAACGAACTCCAGATCACGTTGGCGCGTTTGGTCGTAACATACAACGTTAAGCCGGAGAAAAACGCACTGCACCCGCCCAATTTTGTACTTTGAATCTGCGACTATGCCTGATCCTTATGCAACGGTTTTATTCAGAAAGAATTAACCGACCGATCCACTGATTTCGTCAATACACCCATTACATCGGTGGTCGCTGCACTGTTTTTCATCAATCATTCTACCCCAAATGTTGTCTTAAATGTCATGTCAATGTTACCAAACTGTGTCGATTGTACAATGATAATGTCCTACCATACGTGGGCAAGGAAAGCAGCGAAGTAGTCGCACACGGACAGACGTAGAGGCCAACGACGAAGTCAGAGAAGTACACAGAAGTGTGCAGGTTGATGGTGAGAACCCGGGCCTGAGTACATCGAAACAGTCCAGTAAGGTGGTGATTGCGGTACTGCCGGCACACGCAAATAGCTAGCGGCAGATACTGGCGAAGGTAGTCAGCACGAGCCTGTTGACGGATGGTAATGACGCAGCGACACCTAGACCTCGCAGAAAACTCAGAGAATTGTGCACATACAGCCACTACCCCACTGCACAACTTCTAGCCGGAAATCGCCACTCTTGCACTAGCGGGGACTTTCGGCCGGCAAGGCTTTTATCCCTGGCCCCGACTCCTCGGTGACTCAGGCTTTGCTCAGACTGGAAGCGCCATATAAGTAAAAGTAAGTTAGTAAGCATTGGACGTTGGCTATTACTTATCGTCCACTCACCATGGATTTCCGTCGGTTGTCCCAGCCAATACTAGGAAACTTGGATTTATCACTGTATGTCACGTATGGCTTCGTAGCATTTCTCGCTGGCATTGTTGCCATTACCAAGATATGTCGTGGTCCCAATGTGAGCAGGGGTCTTAACATTGTGCAGACTGGAGTTTGATTGCTTGCGCTAGTTGGACGCATTTCCAACGGCTGGATCCAGTAGCCTGTTCGGCACCCGCTGGGATGTCAAGTCCTTGAACAGCATCATACAGAAAGGATATGACAAGGTAGGATTGTTGATCCATCTTCCTTGACACACGCCGTCACATAGTTGCAGTACAAGTCTGTACCGTTCAAGGTTGCGGACAGGTACCGTTGGATGGTCATTGTGAGCAACCGCGAGCACCTAGAGGAACTATCGAAAGTGCCCGAGGACCAGCTATCTTTCCTGCAATCTATAAACGACGTGGGTGAATGAGCCATTCTTGTGAAATCCCTTTGCGTTGAATGTCGTAAACAGCGAATTAACGTTCATCTTACGCTCGGGCCCGATATCTTTGGGATCCCATATCACATTCAAGTCATTCGCCTTCGACTGACTCGGAATATGGACAGGATATATCCAGAGATCAGGGATGAGATTGTCATGGCCTTTGATGAAATCCTGAACATCAGGGACGATGGTCAGGATAATCCTACGCTGAAGTTTACCTTCCTTTGATCTTGGGGAACATGTAGGGTGGGAGAGCGTACCGGCATTAGGCGTTATCCAAAGGGTGGTTTCCAGGGCAAACAATAGAATGCTCGCTGGTCTCTCTCTGTGTACGTTAATCCTTTGCTCATCCCTTCCGAGTAACCATAAACCTCTCAACTAGCACGCAACTCGGACTGGATTGATCTTACTCTGCAGTTTAGCTTTGAGATCGTCAAAAATGGATTTTTGATCGGATTGTTCCCCAAATTTCTTAGATCGTAGGTTGGCTCGGTTGCCTGGTCTGGGACTCCGTTGCCACTAACTATCAGTCTCGCTGCCTGTTTTTTTACGGGCGTAACTCGAAGCATGAAGCACAGTCTGAAGTACCTCGGTCCGATAATCGAACAGCGGTTGCAATATTTGAACGAATATGGGAACGAGTGGGCAGAGAAGCCTGTTTGTTGATCCATCTTCCCTCATGCGAACGCTCTCACTGTATCTTTTATAGAATGATCTTCTATCATGGTTGATGGATGAAGCAAAAGGTCCGCAGCTGACTGTTGAAGCGCTAGCAGCTCGTCTACTGGCTATCAACTTTGCTTCTATACACGTAAGTGACGTTGTTATCGGTTTGTGTGTAGCCTTGATTGATCAACGTTCACCAGTCCTCTTCGAATGTACGTCCGAACAACTGGTGGTCCTATTTCAATCTAACACGTGCTGCCGGATAGAGCTTTACACATGCGCTCTTCTACCTTGCTGCGCATCCTCAGTACATCCGACCACTTCGCGAAGAAGTCGAGCTTATTGTCGAGAAGGAAGGGTGGTCCAAAGCTGCTGTGGGGAAGATGTGTAAAGTTGACAGTTTCCTCAGGGAGTGTCAGCGTATGGCGGGAGCAAGTTCTGGTGCGTGATTTGCGTTTGCCCACACCCGAGGCAAGTCTCCTTATCACTCAATGCATCAGTGACCCTCACACGCAAGGCCTTGAAAGACTTTACATTCTCTGACGGCACGTTCATACCAAAAGGGGCGACGATTGCTGCCCCCACCCGATCTCTGCACTACGAGGAGAAGCTCTACGAGAATCCCTACGCATTCGAGCCCTTCCGATTCGCTAACCTGGACAAAGAGGATGGTGTGACACATCAGTTTGTTTCGACATCCATAGAATACCTACCCTTTGGGCACGGTAAACATGCATGGTACATGGCTTTCTGTGTTGCTCCCCACCAACGTACACTGAGTCCACTCTAGCCCCGGACGGTTCTTCGCTGGAATTGAACTGAAGACCATGCTTGCGCACCTCGTGGTGACATATGACATCAAGTTGGAGGACAACACACCCCGCCCACGCAGTTCGAACTTTGGCATTGCAATTATGCCTGACCGCAATGCAAAGGTCTCAATGAGAAAGCGGGTAAACTACTAGGCAGATTCGGATTTCTCACAGATAGGCTTGTTGCGACTGCGCACCACTTTTGTTTACAGGATCTTGTTTGCCACAGACCGACGTGGGGTCACGGCAATATTCTATTACCGATCGACGGTACTTGGAACGTGTGTACGACGAATGATGTATGTCACAACGTGTATGAAATTCGAAGGTCACTGCGATGAAACATCTATCGGATTTTGTCGCCAAAATAATGTAGTGAGGCATTGACCAATCGCGGTAGATGGTGACGCCAAATCAGTGACTGGATGATTTGAATGCGTCTGATGGGTAAATAACTGACTGACTTGCTCGCACATCGGCGTGCATTGTACCATGCTAACGCCGACGTCTTTCGGCCTCGTAGGCATGCCAGGCGGGGGGGCAAGGACGAAGGCGAGGGCGTCTGGCATTGCCACGCCTCGACGGTCGTCGACTACCTGTAACGACCGGACCACCGCGCGCAGCCGCCAAGTCAAAAGGCAGATGATACTGACTTAGCACTCAGTACCACAGGCGGTATATATATTAGATACTGGGATCTAAGTAACCCAGAGTGGTTACACCACCTCGCCTTTGGACACGGCACGTATGCGTGATACAGGGGGTTCTTTGCCGTCCTTTCATGGATGTCCAAAGTGCGATGGACTGGTCGTCCGATAGCCGAGGACGCTTCGTTGCGGCACGCGCGCTGAAAACGGTGCTGGCGCGACCCGGTCGTGACGTACGACGTCAAACGGGCAGGCAACGCAAGACCATGCCAAGGTCATACTCAGAAGCCGGGCCGACCGAGTCTGCTGCGATGTCGTGCACCCATGGCCGCCGTTCGACTGCCTTGCCTACGCTGCGGTCGGCTCGCAGGGCCTCGCCCCGTACAGCGACAGTACCTAGTACAGCGATATCTATGCCATACAAAAGAGAGAGATAAGGGGGCGCAACGTCTAGATCAGTCTCCCGCTCGACCAGCCGAGGTACGTCGGCGTCTGTTTGATCCAGTCGACGAGCTCCTCCCGCTTGACCTTGGTGCCCTGGTCCGTCGCCTGCACCTTGACCTTTTTCCCGTCGACGATCTCCCACCGCTGCTCCTTGACGACGACCAAGCCTTGCTTGAGCTCGTCGCCGCCGAGCAAAATGTCGAACGGCACCTCGTCCTTTTCCGCCGCCGCGAACTGCGCCGGCAGCTTGGGTTTCCGCTTGGCGAGAAAGTCCGTCTAGTGCGCATCCACACGTCAGCCTCGCCGTCCTGCCCACTGGCCCGGCCACCGTCGGCGCACCTTGATCCCGGCCGCCCGGAGCGTCTGCACGAGCTGGATCCGCTCCGCCAACAGCCCGTCGCCGACCGCGATGACGTACGCCATCGTCTCCTTGCTCCGCATCCCCTTGTCCGCCCACGTCGGCCACACGAGCGCAAAGATCCGGTCGAGCCCGATGCTGACGCCGATGCACGGGCACTGCGCGCCCTTTTTGCCCTCGCCCGCGGCAGCGGCCGTGAACGCGCCGACGAGGTTGTCGTACCGGCCCCCCGCGGCGATCGAGCCGACGCCGACCTGGGACTCATCCACGTCCTCGTCCTCCTCGCCTTCGTCGGCCTTGGGCTTCTTGGGCTTCTTTTTTGACGCAGCAGGGGCAGGGGCGTCGGACGGGAGACCGTTGGGGGTGAACCCGGGCGGCGCCGAGGCAGCCACGGTCGCCTCGTAGATGATGCCGGTGTAGTAATCGAGCCCGCGGGCGAGCGACATGTCGAACGACAGCTGCTGGGGGTGTGAGAAGGGCGCCGCGGACGGGCATGTGCGGGCGTACTTTATCGAGCACGTCATATGCGCCGAGGAGGGTGAACAAGAGCTCCATTTCGAGGATGCCGTCTTTGGCGCGGGGATTGGACATGAGGTTGGTGTCAGCCTTGAGTTGGTCGAGGAGGGATGGGCCCCCTGGGTGGTGGCGCGGCGTCAGTCCGAGCGTCAATGAGGTTAGGGGAGGAGTCGACCTTTAAGCTTGACATACTCGCCGATCTTGTCTGCGACATCGGGGCTCAGCCCTTTTTCGTCCGTCATTTCTTTCTTGACGTCCGCCCATGGTAGCTAGCGTGCATACATTGAGGAAACTGTATAGCACACGTTCACGCACGGACGCACCTTGTCCAGTTTGTCTACAGCGGAAGAAATCGTGCGTATCTTTTCTGGCGGTACGCCGCACGTCTCGAAAATCCCATCCAATATTTTCCGGTTGTTGATCTGTCGCACAGAAACGTTTGGTCGACGAGCAAGGCCAGATCACACGGCGAGCGTCACCTTGACCGTAAACTCGCCGATGTCCAACCGTGTCAAGATCGTGCAGAGCAGGCTGACGATCTCGGCATCCGGGATCATCGGGTCCCACGCGCCGACGATGTCCAAGTCCTACGCCACAGTGAGCCTGCCCGCGCCGCACGGCCAGCGGACCCGACCACGCACCGCCTGCATAAACTCCCGCATGCGGCCCTTGGACATGACGGGGCTGTCCCGCCGGTAGACCTTGCCGACCTGCCAGAGCTTGCCCTGCACGGTCGCGCCGGACATGGCGAGGTACCGCGCGAGCGGGACGGTGTGGTCGTACCGGAGCGCGAGCTGCTCCCCACCCTGGTCCATGAGGTCAAAGATGAGCTTGGCGTCCTCGCCGTACTTGTCCGTGAGGACGTCCTTGCGCTCGAAGACGGGCGTGTCGAGGCAGCTGCCGCCGTAGGACGTGAAGACGTCCTTGACGATGCGCTCGATGTGTTCGCGGCAGAACATCTCGGCGGGGCCGTAGTCACGTGTGCCCTGCACGGACGACGGGGCGAGAGAAAGAGAGAGAGAGAGAGAAGGCCGTGAGTCTATCAAGGGGCTGATCACGCCCTGAGATCGGGTGGACCGACGCACCTTGGCGGTCTTGAGCAGCAGCCGGTCCTTTTTCTTCCCGTCCTTGGCCCCACCGGACCCAGCAGCAGCGCTTGCGCTTGTCTCCCCCTTCTCGATCGTGCCGCGCATCTGCTTGAGCTCGCCGAGTTTCTTCCTGGCCGCGTCGAGTGCGGCCGAGTCGGCGTTGTGGAGCCTGAGCTCGTTGACGAGCGCGGTCTGCTGTGCAATGTCTGCAGCGAGTGCTTCAGCGGTGGACATGGCGCGGGTGCGGTGGTGGTGGATGGTTCCAAGCCAACTCGGCGATCGATAAACCCAAGTCCGGCCCAGCGCGCGCGCAGCCAGCATCCAATCCGCGCTAATTCGCGTTTGAGGATCTGACTCGACAACGAGGACCCTGGTCACCCCTTGGTCGTATTATCACTACTACTAGCGTACATGGCCCAGTTGTCTGAATACCACTCGAACGCGGCGCGCGCGTCTCCCAGGAGGGTGAACAACAGCGCTCGTTCCGAGTCCGAGAGGAGTGCATCCTCGCCCTCGTCTTTGATGTCCAACCGGGTCAAGTAGACATCGCCGGTGTGCATGAGCTGGTCAACCACCTTGTCCATCCATCGCTTCCACACCCCGCGCGAACCATTGATGTGCGGGAGGCATGCCTGTATGATCCCGAGACGACGGTCTTGACCTTCTTCGACAGAAGAGTCCTCCACGTCGTCGAACAGCAACAGACACACCAACACCGCCATCGTCGTCCGCGTCCCCACGCAGAACCGGTGCATCCGCGGACGCCCGAACGTCCGAAAGAGAAGCTCCGCCTGCGTCTTCTCCGTGTCGACCGAGGAGAGGTAGTAGTTGTACGACCACGACACCGTGAGCGAGATGATGAACATGATCTGGCCAAACAGCGTTGCCTGCGGGATGAGGAGAAGCTGAAGGATGAACTGCATGGTGAACAGGAAGAGGCACACGACGCTCATGGCGGAGTAACCCCGGTGGAGGCCGCGACTGAACTTGTTTTTGGTCTCCAGGTCGGTGTCCAGGTCAAAGCGCGCCCGCGTGATCGCGTTAACGCCTCCTTCGTTGCCTTTGATCACCACCACGCTGTCCTCCCCGAGGAGTATGCCGGGTGGGGGATCCGTCACCGAATTCCGAACGGATTTTTTGATGACGAGTCTGCCTTGGCCGATGACAAAGTTGGCTAACCCGCTGGAGACCATCCCCAGGAAGATCATGGAGAAGCCATACCAGTCGTACGTGAGCACGCACATGAGGCATGCCACGACGCTGATCAGCATCGGAATGAACGCACTGAGGGCGTGGGACAGGGGGAGTCGTTTCACGGGCCGGCTGTAGTCGACGGGACCCATGACGAGGTAGGCGACGTCGATCGGGTTTGTCAACCTCCCTGGGATCATCACCTCCTCCATCTCCTTGCTTTGCTTCACGGTGAGATATGCGAGATGCCCTGTGTGGACCACGGTCCCGGACAGGGCTGCGATGTAGTTGGGCCCCGCTTTCCCATCGAGCCCTAATCCCAACAAGACGGGCGGCGGGCTTCGCGGCGAAAACAAGCCGTCCCAGACGCGCGTGTTGGCCATGCGTGCAAAACGTGCAGCAAAGGCGAACGTTCCCGGACAGTTGTACCACCCCAGCCAGCGTCTGCCTTCGTAAAGGTGGACGGTAGCCATGGCAGAAATGGCTTCCTCGCCTCCAAAGAAGCTGGCCACGCCAGACAGGTCGAGAACGAACTTGGAACCCGCGAGGGGCGTACCAAGCGGAGGCATCGTGTTACGGTAGGTGGCGTCGGTGTCCTCACATCTTATAAGTGGACGGCAGGAAATCTGGAAAACCTGCTTTAGGATATGTCGGTGCACGTCGGGGGCGGCGTGGAAAAGCCGGGACCGGCCCGGGGAGCACCGGGATTGTGTGTGCATGTTTTGCTCTCCCGTGAGATTTGTTTTGCGGAGACATGTCATCTGCGTTTTCCTTGCGCTCCTCGACGACGGCGACGACAGCAAGAAGATACACAACAATGGATGACGGTACGTCCTCAGCATCAGCCTCGACGACGGCGACGCTTTCTGCATTCGATATTTTCTGCGGCAACACCCCGCCCCAGTAATAGTACCAGCACTCTCATACCAGTGGCCTCCCACCGCACTGCAGCAGGCCCCCGTTTTGAAAAAAACGACATGGGGGTTTCAGTATCCCTCCTCTTACTCTATTTTGCTGGTGGTCAGCTCAAGGCTGGCATTCTGATACCGCACTAGCCTGCGCCACCCTTTTTTTCGGTTCCACTACTCTTCCGTTCAACCTATGCACCATCCGCCATTTCTCTCACACTCTCTCCGAACCAACCCGCCCATGAATCGACATTGATCTTTTTTCTCTCCCTGTTCGCCAACCCCCCGCGGTCCTCTTTTCTCTTTCTTCCCTTCAGCCTGGAACTCCCAAGACCTTGCGCCCTCCGGGATCAGCATCCCTGCAGATACGAACATGAACGGTGGACCGCCCCATGTCGACGAAGCCACCTGGAACGCCGGCGCTCGATCACCCGGTCGTGATCGCGGTGTCGAGCTCCCACGCCGCTCCAGCCGCAGCAGGAGCCCCGGACGCGATGACCGAGGGTCCGTCCACTTGTTTTTCTCCTCCCACCAAAATTAATACCCTTGGGTGTGGCTATACAGCGGTCGCGATGGCGGCCAAAACCCCGGAAACAACCTCCATGTCTCGGGTCTCAGCCATCGTGTCGACACCCGCGACCTCGAGCAGACCTTTGCCAAGATTGGCCGCGTACGTTCCTTTTGGGTCCGTGCTGTCGGTGACAGGCACTGACCACGACTCGGCGCTTCAGGTCAAGAAGGCCTCCGTCATGTACGACCCCCACACCCGCGAATCCCGTGGGTTCGGCTTCGTCACAATGGAAACCCTCGAGGAAGCCGAGGCCGCCATCACCGCCTTGAACGCCACCGAAATCATGGGCAAAATCGTGACGGTTGAGAAGGTGACGTGGCCGCGGTGTCGGTTGTGTCTTGTCAGCGCTGATCGTCGTCCCTTTAGGCTCGCCGTGGACGTGCACGGACGCCCACTCCCGGACGCTACTATGGGCCCCCGAAGCGCTTTGACTGTGAGTTATCGTTCGTGTTGGCGTGTGAAGATGATGCTGAGGCCGCACAGCGGACGAACGGCCCTACGACCCCCGGCCGTACGATAGCCGTTATGCGCGCGACCATGATCACCGCGGCGGTGGCGGTGGTCGGGGCTGGCGGGGTGAAGAACGGCCGCCGCGTGACTATGACCGTGGCTACCGTGATTACGACCGGGGCGGCTATGGTGGGCGTGAATACGACCGAGGCTATGGCGGTGGACGTGACATGGACCGCGGTGGCCGCTACGACGACAGGAGGTACTAGGCCTCTGAATGTGCGTATCGACCCTGACAGTCGTCTCAATTTTTTTTTTTTTCCTTGCGTATGTCGACTGTGCTGCGCTCTTGCGCTGGCATTCGTGTATGTATTCCGTAAAATCGTTTGAGCTGAATGCAATTGGCTTTTTTTGATCGTGTTTTCGGGAGAGCAAGATGGTTCCGGTGGGCGTAGCTACGTGTTATTGGTCTGGAAACGTGGTCCCCAAATCAGCCGCCACAGGGAGGTAGATCATGCATATCATCGTGATTTGGCACTCGACATGCGGGCGAACCCAGGGAATGTCACACCCGGTACACTGCCTACGGCCAAAACTCTGCGGGGATGGTGCTCAGACATCAGCTTGTTCTCCTAACTCCTGACACCCAGAGTCATGGACGGAATCACCTCGCCTTCGACTGCTCTGCAATCACGACTTGCACTCACGGGAAAGACGTGGGACGATTCAGATTCGCCTCCGTCTGATCAAGCCACGCGCGGGCACCAGGCTCTTCATAACGCGTACGTGTCGAGCACGGCAGACCTGATGCTAGTTAGCTGACGCGTTGGCCCGGGGTACTACAAACATTCGAGTCGCGATCATCGTGTCTGGTCTTTGCCGCGTGCCGGCAAGGCTTTGATGCTGTTGTCGAAACGAGTCCGCGGGCATGCGACGAACGCGTTGAACGGCTGTCACAGGACGGCCTGGAGTGGGATGCGGAGGGACCCCCAGTGTGGGGCACCGGCGTCCCTGCTCCCGCTCTTGATGCTGATCATGCCGATGCGAGTAGAGATGTGTTATGGGTGGTCATAAAAGATTCGCCTGGTCGTTATGTCGGTCATGAATCATTGACCGTGAATGTTTGAATATTGAATAGTCGTTCTTTGAATGTGAGGATCGCCCAGTCGAAACCCAAGTCAAACAGTTGCCAGTCGGCAAGTGCCAGTGACCGCATAGCCTGGGGTTCGCTTACAGACTTTTTTTTGGACAAGCACCGTATACTACACATTCGTATTTCATCTCTAAATCTATTCCAGCCTCATCTACTCGATATCAACGACAACCACAGGACGGGAGACATAACCAGTACTATTCCATTCACCAACCCGTGTCACATACAACAACCTGCCCCTCACACCGTCGAATGTGACGTGCTGGAAATCGAGCGGGTAGCCCACCGGACCCCAAGTTTCATCGCAGGGCATCACTTGCCCAAGCTCAGCGACACATCGATCGCCAGTCGCATCGATCGTGAACCTCAACGCGTGACAGTCGGAAAACGAGCGACAGTAGAAGCCATCCCTAGAAAATAACAAGAAGCCCCTCGCATGCCCGTCATGCGAAGAGTCAATGTAGATCTGTATTTCGTGAGCACTAAAATCTCCGTGCTTGACCTGCGCGATGGAATATCGGTCGATGGTTATCGGCAGGACAGTGTTGGTAGAGGACCGTCTGGGCAAAACGAAATCGATGCAATCAAAGAAAATATTGTCGACTTTGGGTTCCAAGTATTGCAGGTGCTGCAGGTGTTGCAGATATTTAGGTTTGCCTACGTCCTCTCGATGCAAAAACCTTATATGTGTGGAACCTGCTATGGGATCCAGCCCAGAATCCCTGATGGCAACGAGGTTTCGGAGGCTACCATCTGTGATTCCTTCATGGGAAAGGCGGAGGATGCAATGACTACGACGGACAGAACGTGGTTCTGCATCCGGAACGAAGGCTTGTATGAGGGCCGATGTACCGTGATGGCGGATATCCATAATATGTGTTTTCGTGAGCAGAACGTTCGACCGGGGAAACACGCGGTAAAAGGTTTCGTGCGACGTTGTGTCAACCTAGAAATGCAGTAGCCTCGCATGACACTAGTTTCATCCGTCAGAGGCCACCTACCAGTTGTGAGTTGAATGCAGGGAATCGGTAGAATGTTTGAGTCCGTGTGTCGAAGATCAGCTCATGACCCGCGAGGGATAAAAACGGAGAATCGCCGCCCTCGAGACGCACCTCGTGCCCTCCATACTTCTTGGTGGGCACGTTTAGAGTATTAAGGTGATTTAGACAAGTGGAGTTGCTATCATGACTGACTTGAAACTTCAGAAGGGTACTGCAGGATGAAAGTCGTGAGCATCTAGACACCCGTCAGTAAAATAATAGATACCGTTTCGAATGTCCTTTATTGCCAGTATAGCTGCAGAACAAGATATAGACTCTTTGACCTTCATCAGATGACAGAGTACGTGCGTCCCATGAGGCAATTGGTGATCCCGACTTTTTCTCCCACACAACCTGGTGAGCAGAGCTCGGGTCGGAATCAATATCGATCATCACAAATTTCCTGTCTGCCTGGCAAGCGATGAGCCACCTCCCATCAACGACTCTGACCAGCGGGGGGTCCGACACTTTGACGTTGAAAGTCTCTACACCTGAAACGTATCGCAAGGGCCGCGTCATCCATGATTGTGCCAATCGTTCAGATTTAACCAGAGTATGCTCGAGATGCCGAACCGGTTGAAAAGGAGTTGGTCCAGGATAGCGAGGCAGAGAGGCATGGCTATACAGTGTTGTCCAGAGTGCCGG